>JAAGKR010002140.1:0-34718 GCA_011419295.1 Clarias macrocephalus
CCTAGACTTTGTCCCTGGGCTAGTCAAAGCTATCCTGCATCCTCACCCGAACTATCTTCCCAAGGTTCCATTCTCGACCATGCACCCAGTTGTGCTCGAAGCCTTCTGTCCTCCGCCTTTCACAGCTCCGGAGCAGGAGAGACTTCACTTACTGTGTCCAGTACGTACTCTTAGGATCTACGTCCACCGCACTAGCCAGTGGCATAAGTCAGAGCAGCTCTTTATTTGCCATGGGGGCCGCAACCGGGGGGCGGCTGCCACTAGACCGACTCTGTCACACTGGGTGAGAGATGCCATTGCCCTAGCCTATGAGGCGCGTGGTCACACTTCGCCTCTGGGAATCAGGGCTCACTTAACCAGGGGGATTGCCTCATCGATTGCCTTGGCAAGAGGCGTCCCCCTGCAGCAGGTGTGTGATGCGGCGGGCTGGTCCTCTCCACACACTTTGTTAGATTTTATAGTCTGGATGTCAATGCTACTCCGGGTTCACGGATCCTTCAGTCAGCATCCCAGAGCTAGGTCTGAGACCTCCTCGGCTTGTGCGCACACGCTACACAACCTGGGGGTCCAGACACTTGCAGTGCGGCGGCATTGGTATTCTCGTTCCCATAGCGTTTTCATTGAGTGTAGCTTTTGAAAGGGAACGTCTCGGGTTACTTGGCTGTAACCCTGTTCCCTGATAAAGCGGGAACGAGATGCTGCGTTCCGATGCCGCACTGCTGGCGTGCCTGGATATCCTTCAGACAAAATTGACCTGAGGATGTTTCCGGTTCACTCCTATTTATAACCTGCAGGTGCACCTTATTCGGTGACGTCATGCCTGGCACAGGTTATAAGCCGAAATTATTCGGCGGGTTTGACATGCCCAGGCTTCACAACCGGGCAACAAAGAGATGTTCCCATAGCGTTTTCACGCTGCATCCCGTTCCCGCTTTTTCAGGGAACAGGGTTACAGCCAAGTAACCCGAGACGTTTCCGCTTTCTGATGTCAAAGAGGCTGCATTGTCTCAGAGGACTGATATGCTTAGATGGCGTCATTCAGGCTGCTTGAATGGGCCCTGGGATGTAATAGACGGATGGCCCATTCTGGGCTTGTTCATCCCTACATATCCCCCTTTTGCTCGATAAGATTCCCGTTGTGAACGTCAGTTGGCACTGGAAAAAGAAGCAGAGAGAGAACAGGCACACACAAGACACAAACATCACTCCATCACCAGCTGAGTCATGGTGCATAACCTAGCTACTTCGTATTGTCGGGTTAGGCACTTAGAACGACATAGGGGTGCCTTGTCCAAGCGTTATCTAGGATTGGGTTGTTCTGCCTGATTGACAACAGCTTTCTTAAAATTATTTATGTTCACTTTTGAGGAAGGGAGACAACCTAGTTTCGGGAACTGGATTCTAGCTCGGTAAAGGTAATTCCCTAATGAAAGTGAGTGAAAAAGGAAAAGGCTCAGGAAAAGAAAAAGGGCCACAAGGACACAAAGAGGTTACAATGTCACATGTGTGGAGCACTCTTTACTAGAAGTTAGACCTAGTAGTGCGATACGGGAGGGAGTTTAGATGTTGTACTAGGGATGTCGTACTAGACAAAATTTTCTAGCAGGGTAGTAATTATGTCAGTGTGAAGTGGAAGAGCTGTCGGTCTGTGTCAGGGGGTTCCCTCTAGTGCCAGTCCGTGGTTGTTGACATGAAGAACCGCAGGAGATTTAGCACTCTTTTCTGAAATCGCCATCTGTTTGCTGTAGGCCTTGTGCACCAAGTCTCGCAGGTTCTGGACATCCATTGTTTGTGGACATGTGAGGATGCCAAGGTGGTGGCTTACCCCTGGGTGGAGGTTTTGTAAGAAAAGAGTTTTAAAGTTCATGTTTTCTCCCATGTCCAGTTGGTTGCCGGTCCTGAAGTATGCTCTCCTGAGTAGGTTTGTGGACTCTCATTGAGACCTTGTTTAGTCTCCATGGCGGCTATTAGTCCATGTTCTGACTCGGGGTCCGCAAACTCTTTGATAGGGGCTTCACAGGTTAACTGGTAATCAGTTTTGGAATGAGCAGGCTGCCGGTCTAAGAAGCGGCGTACTTCAGGGCTGGAGGTACTTCGGAGCAAATAGAGTCTATCCTGATCAGTCCAGATGGAAATTGATGTCCTGCAAGTAGGCCTGGATGTCCTGACCGCCACATACGTGTGGCGTGAATTTGCCAATGTTCTTGCTGTTCGGCAGCTGTTCGCCATACTGCAGTCTGTCGGAGAGCTCAGCGTAGTCTGCCTTGCTTTATTCCTTCTCTCATGCAGTAGCCATCAGGGTTCTTCGCAGCTTGGTGATTTCCTCTCTGGAGCCTTGTTCTTCCTCATCGTGCTCTTTTTTTTTGCTCCAGAGCCTCGCACTTCAGTTGTTTTGCGCATCGTTGTGTAGCTCTCAGCTTCTGCTGGAGATGGGCGCATGCATGTCACTTAGTTTGACGGTGGCGATGAGCATGTGGCTTAAAGAGCCTGTGATCTTAGCTAGTTCCTTGTGACTGTAGCTCTGACTTGGGTCTTGTCTCATAAGGCTCGTTAAGTTTTCGTCCAGCTGGGTCTGAGTCTGGTTTTGCAGTGTCTCAGAAGCCTTAGGGAGGAGGCCATCGGTTGCTGCACTTAGTCAGGTCTCCAGATCCTCCCAGTGACTGATGGGGTCTGTAGTGCAAGACATGTTCTGATGTAGCTTCCCGATCAGGAATGATTGATGATTGTCTTAAATGCTGAACTGAAATCTATGTACAGCATTCCGACGTAAGTGTCCTTCTTGTCAAGATGTGACAGTGCCAGGTGGAGTGTGGTGGACATGGCGTCGTCCGTCAAACGGTTTGAACGATACGCGAACTGCTGGGGGTCTAGTGAGGGGGGCAGCAGGGTCTTGATATGTCTCATGACGAGCCACTCGAAGCACTTCATGATGAAGGGTGTGAGTGCAACAGGGTGGTAGTCATTGAGACAGGACATAGAAGACTTCTTCGGCACGGGGACGATGGTGGTAGACTTGAAGCATGTAGGAATGACGGCTCTGTTTAGAGAGATGTTGAAGATGTCGGTGAGAACATCTGCCAGCTGTTCTGCACATTCTCTGAGCACTCTGCCTGGGATGTTGTTTGGTCCAGCAGCTTTACGTGGGTTGACTCTGCATAGAGTTCTTCTTACATCAGCCGTGGTGAGACACAGCACCTGGTTGTTCGGAGGAGGGATGGTCTTCCTCGCCGTCACGTCGTTCTGCATGTCGAACCGTGCTTAGAAGCTGTTCAGCACATTCGGAAGGAAGTCATCACTGTCACAGGCAGGTGATGAAGTCCTGTAGTTGGTGATGGTTTGTATGTCCTGCCACATGCGCTTTTTTAAACACCAGAAATAATTTAATGTTTTGTGAGTGGGTAAAATAAAAAATTATCATCTTTCTCACTAAATGTTAGTAAAGGAAAACAAAACAAAAACCTATAACAAACCTTATTGTGGCTGTATTTCCATGTTTCCATTCATATTTACTATTTTAAATCATCATTACACATTTATTATGGTTTTTGTGTTTATGGCTTAAATTATAAGTAGTCTATGTAGTAACATACATTTATTAAATAAAAGTTGAGTTTGAAGTAATTATTGTAATAGCACATTCTGGATATTATGATCGATCCCTAGGTCAAATTTTTAGTACCCTGCAGACTGTCTTCATGCCTATTTATATGCTGATGCTAGCACCAATATGGGTAACCCAGAGTATGTGGGGATATCTGATAACAGAAATACAGTTCTGCGTTTTAGCTGATGTTTATGCCCACACACTTTTTCCACATGTGTAAACAGAAATATGTTTATCATTGGAGCTGATTTTTTCCCCAAAAATATTTACGTGGACATTATTATTTACCTGACTATGTTATTTCATGGTTTTGAAATCTTCAGCAATGGTCTAGAATGTACAAAATAAATCACAAAACCAAAAAAAGCGAATTGGAAGGTGTGTGCAAAATTTTGACTGTTACTGCTTGTGGGAACAACACATGGAACACACGCATTTGTTTAAGTGGACCATGCGTTTCACCATGTTACAGCACATTTTTCACATTTCATTCAGTTGCATTTTTGCACCATATGTTTGCATGGAAAAATAAAAATGAGAACATTATAACATTTTAATTTTATCTTTTGTTTGATTTTGCACAGCAGGAGCATCAAAAGGATGGAATATTCTGTAGAACAAAGAGTGCTTTGGAGCTATATTTCAGTCAATGACCAAAGCCAGAAATTCGACAATTATATAATCAAAGTCAAAATTTTGTGTGAAAAGGCACCAAGGTATAACAGAGAGAGTTATTATTATTATAGGCGTAGTGGATCCAAGCGCAGAGCGCGTGTGGAATATAGCGCCGATTATCCTGTGATGAACGCGCTGTTAGTTTTGTGAATGAAAGCTCCCGCTGTGCGGAGATGCGGTAGCACGGCGCGAGCCCCGCGTAGAGAATGCGGAAGTGAAGAGCCGGTGCGCGCTGAACGCAACTCTGGTCCGCGGGGAATAATTGTGGTTCTGAGCATGCTTGGCTCGAGGTCATGAAATCAACTACAGTCCGTGATCCTGATTCGTGGTCATGAAACGTGAGCGATGGTCGATATCCCGAAATCCGAAAAAGCACTAATCCAAAACGTGAAACGAGAGCAAGGTCCGTGAAACAAAGCGTGGGTCGAGATCCAAAAGTCAAGGCAGAGAAAAACGCTGGAAAATTGGGCATGAGGGCACACAATAATCTGGCAAGAGGTGGTGGTTTGTGAAAGAGTTTTATAGAGCAGAGTAATGAATGAAATGAAGAACAGGTGTGCTGAGCCGGTGAATGAGGCGGCAAAATGAAAGCAGTGGACTGGAGTGTGGAGCGGAGTCACAGGTGATCATTACTTGGCTTGAGGTGTGGGCGTGACCTGGTATACCGTGACATCAAGCACCTAGCAGCAATTAGATTATAGTGAAACTATCAAGATTCTGAGTAACTGTTGTGACGGTCAGCCACTCAGTGCAGGCGCTTCTCGCACACACACACACACACACACACACACACACACACACACACACACACACACTGCACACAAGGTGCGCCAGGTGCGCCAGCTTCCGTGCAGCCTTTTAAGGACAAGCGTGGGGAGCTGTTGCTTCCACCAGGTGAATAGAGAGTACAGTAGAACCTTGGATTACGAATGCAATTCGTTCCGAAAACAGGCTTGTATATATCAAAACACTCGTAAACCAAATCGGATTTTCCCTTAAGAAATAATGAAAACTCAAATTATTTGTTCCATAGCCCCAAAAAATAAATACTTAAAAATGATTAATATAAAATCTAAAGTAAAAATAAAACAAATTAATCTGCAGTTTACAATACCTTTAAAAAAAGTAAAAATAAAACCCCACAGATAAGTGTTTCAGTTTGTGTAGCAGGCGTTGTGTATGTGTGCCTGCGCTTTTTAAGTTTCCCCCGCGCTTTTTAAGTTTTACAACACATACACACACACACACACACACACACACACACACAACGGAAAAACAGTTTGTTACTGGAAAGAAAATCTCTCTAATATCACTCGACTAAGCAGACTAACAGAATCACTGATGTAAAAATAAAACACTGCACGTCACCTTTGAAAAGAATCGTGACAGAGCAGTGTTTGTGTGTGTGTGAAGGAACACATACAAACACAAGATAAGACATGTTTTACGCGCACACGCGTGGTCACAGTGTTATAGTAAACAGTACAGGCGTGCATAGATGTTGATTATATCAGTGAGAGACGCGCACTAAGACCAAGCAGGGGAGACGATTACCCAAAATTACGCAGCGCAAGAGAGAGAAAAAACATTGGCTGAGTTGTGATCACATGACACTCGGCGTCAAAACAAGAAGGGCATCCGTGATATATGATATTCGGTATTCGTAAACCAAGACATGTTGTTTTCCAAGTCAAAATATATTAAAAATCTTTGTTACTCGCAATCCGAGGTTCCACTGTACTTGAACTTGGCTTTACACATGTCTCCTGTCCAATGGTGGTTAGTAACGAGTTACATTTACTCCGTTACATTTACTTGAGTAACTTTTTGAAAACAATGTACTTCATAAGTAGTTTTACTGCACCATACATTTTACTTTTACTTTAGTAAATTTGTGAAGAAGAAACATTACACTTACTACATGTTAGATCTTAATTTTTGCCAGAGAAATGTAGCCGGCGGATATACCACGTGACAGTGGGAAGTGGGAAAAAAACTTTAGCGATGGTGGACAGCAAAAGAAAGCATAAAAATGGCAGTGGCATCTATCTCCAACACAACAACAGAACAGGATGAACACCCCTGTCCTCATAAACAAGGCATGTTTATACAATGTGCAAAACAGCTTTATAATGCGGTGTATTCTCTGTCTGCCAAAACAGAGACATTTCAACCTATAAAAACTCTACATCTAACCTGAGGAAACTTGTTGCGATAAGTTTAACTGTTTTATTTAATGTTGCAATGTTAGCATATATAATTAGCAATATGCTAGAGGCTAAAGAATTGCTAGAGGCTCAAATTTGTTCTGCTAGATACAGTAAGTAGTTACAGAAATGTGGCAACCACAATAGTTTGTCAATGTATGCTGATTTAATCCATTAATAACCACAAATTCTCCTAATTGCTAATTAACGAATTTAGCAAATGGAACTGAATGTGTTATTGTGTATTTAGAATTATAATGTGTCCGAGTGTATTTTCATGGCTTAATGCCCTGTAGTCTAATCGTCTGACATTGTTTCTGTCAACAGAGAGTTCACCCCAACAAAATAAAGACAGCAGGTAACAAAGGCTCTCGGCGGGTAACACAGGCAACATTTGACAAGCTTGAGCTAGCGTTTGTGTGTGTGGTGAACCAAACATTTTCTGTTGTGGAGACAACATCCTTCAAGACTATGATGGAAATCTTGCAACCTCAGTGTACAATAATTACAAGGAAAACATTATTCTCAAAAATACAGGAAGCTGCAAAGAACATGAAGAGCATAATCTTCAAAAAGCTGAGCAATGTGAACTATGTCGCTACCACAACAGACTGCTGGTCACCTAGACAATCAGAATCAGAAAGAGTTTTATTGCCAAGTATGCAAAACACAAAACAGCATGAGATAAAAAAATAAAATAAAATAAAAAGTTTACAACAAATGGAGTAGGATGTTTTTTTTTGTTGTTTGTTTTTTTAAAGAAAAAGGTTAACATCAAATGGAGTAGGGTGTGAGATGTGAGGTGTCAAATAAGTTAAATACATATCTGTGGTATTGCACAGTACAGTGGAACCTTACGAGGAATAATTCGTTCCGGAAGTGGGCTCGTATTCCAAAACACTCGTAAAACTATTTATTTATTATAAAATTATGAAAACTCAAATTATTCATTCCACAGCCCCCAAAAATAAATACACAAAAATAATTAATACAGTATATGAAGTAAAAATAAAACAAATTAACTTGCACTTTACCTTTAAAAAAAGTAAAAATAAATCCAGACAGATAAGTGTTTCGGTTTGTGCGCACAGGCGCCAAGTATTTGTGTGTGTGTGTGTGGAATTAGCCCCTTCCCTCGCCTCGTCTTACACAGGAAACTCCTCCTCCCTCCTCCCACCTCGCTTTTTAAGATTCACAACAAACACACACACACAACGTAAACACTTTTTTAACGGGGAGAAAAAGAAATCTCTCTAATGACACTCACGTGAGCGCATACTAACGGAATCACTGCTTTAAAGTAAAAAATATATATATAAAAAATGAACCAGACAGAAATTTTTTTTTTTTAAAAATCGCGACAGAGCGTGAGAGTGTTGCAATCCGAGGTTCCACTGTATATTGCACAGTGGTGTTGCACACAATATTGCACATATATTTATTTCACAGTGAGAAGAATGTTTAGCTGTTCATGAGGTAAAATGCCTGGAGAAAAAAAATTGTTCTTGTGCCTGATTGCCCTGGTGTTCGGTGCTCTGTAGCGTTGGCCAGATGGCAAAAGTTCAAAGAGAAGGTGGCTTGGGTGTGAGGGGTCCAAAGTGATATTCCGAGCCCTTTTCTTCACTCTGGATATATACAGTTCTTGTAGTGTGGGTAGCGGAGTGCCGATAATCCTTTCAGCAGTCCAAACCGTCCTTTGTAGTCTTCTGATGTCTGCTTTTGTAGCTAAACATAGCTATTTAGCAGTCACTTATCATTGGATAGATGACACCTCTCTAGCGAGGCACTCTACTGCATTGGCTTGTAGACCTCTGAAGGTCTCACACACAATGCTCTTGCTGCAGCATTAGAGGAAATACATTCTGAGTAACACATCAGGGAAAGAGTGACCAGGACAACAACAGAAAGTGGTTCAAACTTCTTGAAAGCATTTTGATTATATGGTGAGGAGAAAGAGGAAGAAGCAATTGATGGACAGGAAGATTGACACTCCTCCTTTGATGATAGAACAGAGGAGAGTGAGTTAGAGGTGGGGTTTCAAGATGTGTCTGCTGTTTTGAATGACAACCCAGGTCTTGAGTACCAACTTCCAATGTGCATGTCATCTACTCAATCTTATATCATCAGTTGATGCCACTGCCACCGGAGTTGCCAATGAAACATACAAGAGGCTGTCTCGGTCTGCTTTTGCAAAATTTTATGCTCTGTGGAATAAAACCAGCAGGTCAACCATGGATTATGAAACAGTGGAATGTGAATGCAAACTGCAATTTTTATGAACCAATCAGACCCGTTGGAGCTCTCTGTTCTTTGCTGTAGAAAGGGTTGTGCGCATTCAGAAAGAGAAAGGAGTGCACAACATTAAAGATAAATATGTAAGTTGACAGAACTTATATTGTTTTTAAACATTGCTGGATCATTAATGCATGAATCCACCTGTCTTAAGTAACGTTGCAAGACTATGACAATTATACATTATATGAATTAATTTGTATTAATGTATTATTAATTAATAGGTTTATTTACAATATAATATATAATATATAATGTTTTGTAATTATACACTTTTTTTAGGTTCAATCCTGCTGAAATGGAATTTTTGGCTGATGTGATGAAATCTGTTGCCATGGCCCTTAACATCCTCCAAGGGGAATCATCTGTCCACATAGGCGTCTTGCTGCCAACACTTTACCAGTTCCAGGAGGGGCTGAAGAGGTTTGAGTCATCTTTCAAAATGTGTAGACCTCTTGTTGATGCTCTGTGGGAAGGGATCCAGAAACGTTTTGTAGACGTCATGAAAGAGCCTGAGCTGATTGCAGCAGCAATAATCCTACCAAGATTTAGAACATCATGGACAACAGAGGAGAGCATCTTAAAAGCTGATAAACATGATGGACTATGTTTATGAATTGTGTGCTAGTGAACAATGACATACATGAATCTTTATAATGTTACCTGTCATTTAGGAGTACAGATTGTGAGAAACAAAACCAAAGGGTGGCAAGTATTAGAAGCTTAGGGAACTTTTCATGTCAAATCAGCATCAGCAACTTGGTGCTCTATACAGTAGAAAAGAAGAATAATACACAGACCTAAATTCTTTTGAAAACCATTTATATTTCCACAGGGCTTTAACAAATTTACCTTTCATAAATTTACCAATTCATGAGCAAGGTAATGTAAGATCTGGGCAAGTGTTTAAACTTTAAAATACATGACCAAGACAACAGTTCTTTATAAAGAAACAAGAATTTATTGAAATAATCTACAATAAATGAAACTGAGCCTGTTTAGGTTTACTAGAACTAAGAAAGTCACAAGAGCAGAGCCTTGGGTTTAATGTTATGGTTTAGTTATGAAGCGCGCACCACTTTCAGCAAGGTATGAAGCTTTGTTTGTTTACGTGCGTTACGTTTCGTTCTCATCCGGTGGTTGACCTCCAGTGAAAGGAATCACAGCGCTGCTGATTGGTTGGTGCGCTGGGTTGAGGTGACGTCTTTCGGGAAAGCCCTCGGCGGCGTGTTTGGCTGCCTGGTTACCAATGACTACGCTCTGAGACTTCTTCTGCGGGCCTCTTCCTTGCACCAAGGTGACGTTCAAGCTGCGTCTGAGTTCAAGCCAAAGTTTCTTTGCGTGTCGAGAAGAGCGGAGTCTTTGATCGCTGGGTGGCGCAGATCAGAAGTCAAAGTTCAGGCGTTGGTTGAGAGCGGAGAAAGAGAGGTGCCCGCTTGCCTCCTTCAGACGGCGTGACGTTCAAAAACGTGCCGACGCTGCTCAGACCTTAGGTTTTTTATCTCATGGTGCAGGTCTGTCCCACAGCCGTTTGTTCCAATCAGAGATTGTTGTGGGCGTAGCTACGCCCCCCATGGTTCCTCTTTTTCGTGCATACATTTAACCTTTGGTTTGGTCTGTCACGTGGGAGGCCATCTCAGTGGAGTTTTAGTAATTTAGGTTGAAGGAGAGAAGAAAATGAAGAATAAATAATATCAGTATTTAAAGTTTGAGTATGAGCTCTGTCGCTTGCTGACCCCTACATGACTGACCCCTACAGGTAATAAACGGCATTTTCATAGCTTCCTGCGTGCTGCAGCGGAAGCGCTTAAGATCCCTTTTCAAGAAACGGGTGTTCTTACTGGCCAGATCTGTACTTGAATGAATAATAATGTAGGGGCAATGGTGGCACAGGACAATATCCATTCATTGAAAGACAGCTGGGGTGCTATGCAGACCAAAGTGGAGAACCTGGTACTCCCAGTGGCCCTGGTCAGTGCTAAAGAAAGTTTTGTCCTTAGCCTCTGGCGTAAGGGCTATAAGGGCTACCTGACAATAGCCCTTTGTGAGATCAAAGGTTAAAATGAACCAGGCTTTCCCCAATTGGTCCACGACATCATCCACATGAAAGCGGTAAGCGTCAAATTCAGAGGTGGCATTTAGCTGCCAGAAGCTGTTACATAGGTGGATGGACCCGTCAGGCTTGGGTACGTCACTATGGGGCTGGACCATGGGCTCGTCATGGTCAATTCCTCTATCCTCTAAGCATGTCTTAGCATGCTTTTGACCTCAGCTTTATTGGCATTAAGGGAAGCTTCCAGGGCTAGCTGTTGGATGAAAATAAGATTGCAACATTTTGATGTTGTGATGTACCAGATGCATGTTCCACTACCTCACTCAGCTCCTGATTCTAAGATGGCGTCAGTTTCTCTCCACCTTGTCACGTATACTCATCAGTCTATACACCAACTGGCGGTCCTGCTTGGCAGATGAAATAGAGAGGCACGTTATGAGATGCACATATCAGTTCAGTTCAGCTTTTTACTAAATTGACATGATACAGCTCAGTGCTTTTGCGCTTACCTGTTGCAGTCTTTACCTGTTGCATGCCTTCTGCATGTTTTTATGACAACATAAATAACACTATGTATGTTCTTATGCAGATCTTTAACAAACTCAACCACTGATCTGAAGGGTGAAGGCTGCTCCTCCCACACTTGTTTTGCCACATCCAGCAAACCGTCTGGACAGCAGCTCAAAGGGGGTGAAGCCAGTGGAGGCATGCAGATCCTCTCGCATTGCGAACAGCACACACGGGAACACCCCTATCTACCACTCGCCACAGAACTCTCTTTAGCATTTAATTAAAGCTTTCAACAAGGCCATCTGTCTGTGGGTGGTACACTGAGGTGTGGATTTACAACAGCTGTCACATATCAGACATTAATTTAGACATAAAGACCATACCTTGTTCAGTTAGGATCTCCTTTGGCAGTCCAACGCATCTGTTCCAAGCTATTTTTATGTTCTCAGCAGTGTTTTAGTCAGGAAAGGAGACATGCATGAGATCACGTTAAAAAAGGATCTACTCACCAGTTTGGGGATCCGCAGCTCTTTTTTTTGGGCCACTGGTGACAGCAGAATGATGTGTGCTGAGTTGGTTTACACACCCTGGCCGCTTTCGACCCACAGGGGCTTGCAAAAAACTGTGAGTGGTCTGTGTGCTGTGATTGACAGGTTTGAGCGAGAAGATTTCTGATGTGAAATTTCTGCCATTACTAAATATATAAAGTGATAAAGTATTTGCCCCTTCTTGATTTTTTTTTTCAAATGTATTTAGAGTTTGCTGGTTACCTTCAAGTGCCTACGACGAATCTCCTGTGTCTACTCAAGACACAATTTGCTCAAGACAAAAATCTGTTTGCCCCAATCAGAGGTGATTGTGGGTGTAGCCCCCCCCCCCCTTCCAGTTGGTTTCCTCCTTTTCGTGCATACTTTAACCTATGGTTTTGTCTGCCACAAGTGAGACCATCTCAATGAAGTTTTAGTAATTTAGACAAAGTGTATGAACATAAGTCTGGTTTAATAATTTAACTGGTTAGCAGTATAATTGAAGCCTTTTCTTTGTTCTTGGGCCAAGAGGTGAAGCAGGAAACGCATTCTGGGGGTGAGCAATTGCCAGGAGGGTTGTGCAACTTCCCTATTCAAGGGATTTGCACTCATCTACACTGTTACATGAGGATGTAAAATGCTTCTTTCTTGTGTAAGGAAGTTTCTTTGCAGGTTTACACCGTTTGAGTTGGGGACGTGAAAACATTTCTTTCCTTGTTTGCTGATGTCGTGAACTGTCTCTTCCTCGTTCAACAGCTTGCTGATTTGCACCATTTAAGTCGGGGTTGGTGAAAGCCATCTGGATTTCCATTTTTGAACGGGCCGCATTTTCATCACAGAAAGATATAAGTTATTAGCGTGGCGTGTTTTGCTGGAGGGTGACAGATTCACGGCTCCCTTTTAGGTGGCGTGCTAGTCCCTACATGTAAATTTATATAATCTAACAAAGTTTAATATTACACAAAGATAACAAAGTTATTTTTGGACAGCTGTTGTGACCAAACAGTGTGAAATGGAATTAGATTTTTTTTGCAAAACCACACTAAATGTGTTTGTAGAAATATATAGACATATATATTTGTAACACATGCATACATACATGAACTACTAGTCAAAAGTTTTTACATAACATCACATATAAGTCCATGGTCTTTACTCATTTTTATTTCTTTCTACATTGTAAAACAATGCTGAAACGTAAAAATGTATTTTGAACAGTTGATGATGCTCCTCTGTAAAGCTTTCATAATGGTTCTAACCTTTGGTACTGTTAACTGATAATTTTTGAGGCTGATAACTCTAAATGCAATGCTTTATACTAGAAATAAAACATATATTTATTAAATACAATTTGAGTTTGAAGTAATTATTATACTTGCACATTCTGGATATTGTATCCAATAATACAAATTGGTCAAATTTTTAGTACCTTGCATACTGTCTTCATACCCATTTTCTAGGGCTATGCTGATGCTTGCACTAATATGGGTGACCACAGAGTATGTGGGTATATCTGGTGACAGAAATGCATATTATTTTATGCTTACAATATCTTGCTTAAAAAAAAGAAAATAAAAACTAACAAAACAAACTGCTGTCATAAAAATGCTTTGTACTGTTTGTAGAGTTTGATAAATGAGGAAGCTGTTAATTTTTTTATTTGGTGACAGTGATCCAAAAATATTTAGCACCAATGATACTTTTTTTTTAAGTTTCAACAGGGTGTTTTAGTTCCTTTTACTGACTGGTGATAATTAACTAATGTTTATGCCCACACACTTGTTCCATAAAGATGCTTATCTAAGCATCAACTGATTTTCTAAATGTAAATAGAAACATGTTTAGCATGGGACTTAACCGTTAAGTTAAATTTATTGTTGTCTATAAAACTCAAACAAATGACTGATACTCAACTACATACATGTACATAAAATACCACAAATACAACTGCAGGCTGATTTATCTGTTGTGACAAAACTGTTTGAGATGGAATTATAGTGCTTTGCAAAACTACACTAAATGTTTGCATAAATATATAGAAATGTATGTGTAACAGGCATATATACACCAAGTACCATTCACAAATTTGAACATGGCCGCATTTTTATTTCTTTCTTCTGTACATTTTAAAACAATGCAGATGGCATCCAAAACATAAAAATCTCCTTTCAACAGTTAATAGAGAGGTGTCTGCAACTTGTTTGTATGGTCTGTACAGTTTTCTCAACATCTCTATCCTTTGGTACTGTTAATTGATGATTTTTGAGGCTGATAACTCTAACTGATTTTAAATAATCACTACACTTTTATTACTGGAATTGTTATATATCAATATAATGTCAATATATATATATATATATATGTCATGCTTTATACTGGAAATAAAACAGATTTATTAAATAAAATTTGAGTTTTAAGCAATTATTGTAAGAGCACAAAGTTTTATAAATGAGGAAGCTGTCAGGAAGTTTTCATATGGTGGCAGTGATCCAAGAATATTTTACATATTGTCATGAGTTGCTGAACAGTAACTTATGGTACTATTTTTTATTTTATTTTTAAGTTTCACTAGGGGGTTGTAGTTCCTTTTACTGACTGGTGATAATTAACTGATGTTTATGCCCACGCACTTACTCCACAAAGTTGCTCATCTAAGCATTAACTGATTTTCTAAATGTAAATAAAAATATGTTTAGCATTTCATTAATCAAACTTAAACTACATGGTAAACTTTTGTATATTTTTCAAAAGTACTTACATGGACATTATGTTTAGGTGATTGTTGATTTAGTTTTTAATCATCTCTTCAAATTACATACAAGCATCATTTGTCATTGGGTCTTTATAAATTAATTATATGGTGAAATAAATAAAATACAAAAGATCATATAATACACTACCAGTAAAATGTTAGGACACATCAAATTCCAAGGACTGTCTTGATTTTTATTTTGTTATCTATTGTAAAACAATGCTAAAGGCATCGAAAATATGTAATAATGTCCTTTAAACAATTAATATTGATGTGTTTGTTACCTATGCTCTGCAGATCATTCAAAAATGCTCATGAGACCCACTTTCATCGTGCCTGATGTGTTTTGCAAATGCACTTGACAATATGGTTCTTGCAAGATTTTATATACTTTTTGGAAATCTTTATTATTGACAGTACTGTTCTAGAACAAAAAAAAAATCACAAAACATAATATTTTGGTATATTTCTTTTTCTCAATCATGACAAGAGCAACAAGAGTCTCAGCATGTGAATCTGAGGGGAGCATGTCTCTCCAAATCCAATAGAAATCATTTGGATAGCTTCATAGGTGTATGACCAGCCCTTGGAATTCAATGTTCACAGCACAGACCTGACCAAGCATCTAAGAACTAAGAACAAAGACCACAGCAATTTCATTAGCTTGTTCACGTTCCTGAAGTAGCTCCAAAAGGCCATCAGTCACTCCATATCTAGTTATGATAAAAATAAAATATATTAATAACCTTATATACCATCATAGTGTGTAAAATACTGTTTCTGGAATTCTAATGATGTGTTAAAGTTACATTGCTTCATATTCAAAAGGTTTTACTTTGTCAGTCTCAAGAGTAACTGTGTGGAGTGATGTTTTAAAATAACCAGATATCTAATCAATTCTCTTTTCATACGGATAAATTAACCAATATAACACTTGTAGATGAGCATTAGCGACATTAGCTAAACTAACAAAGACATTTTTATATCCCTTAACTTTCTGAGTACTGAAGTGCAGCCACTGCTTAACTGTTAATTACAGTGTGATAAAATAAACGTTAGCTAAGTTCACCTCACTAATGTCAGTATAACAAGCCTCCATATAACGATAAGTAGAAACACACCAGCCTCACGTATATAATGTTAACTGTCTAAAATACCTCTAAGCTAACTGAAACATATTTCATTAAAATAATAATAATAATAAAAAATATATAAATAAGAACTTACCCAGAATAAAGAGTTCACAAAACAGCCATCTTCACCTTTTTAGTGCAGCTTGATAGCGTCAGTCAATATTAAGTCTTCTACAATCTGATGATTTTTATGTTTTTACGAACATAGGATTAAAGTACAGGGTACTAACCTATACACATGACCTTTACACTACTCTCTAGCAGTTTATAATAATTCTTGCTTGTTTTATCCAATTTTGCTATCAAACAGGTTGTTTAGTATTATAAGGCCATTCTCCTATAATTTCTTCTCTCACACACAGATACACACATGCACAAGTGGCATGAAATAAATAGTACATATTAGATCGCTACAAAAAACTATGCCGTCGTTTGATTTTATCACCAAAGTACTTGATATTCAGTGGAAGAAGTAGCAGAAACTTCAAGGTATGATAAAGTATACAGTATTGGGTATAGAGAATGTGAAGAAATTCTATTTGTCACAAAAGAACTTAAGATTCTGTATACCCAATACTGTTTTATCATACTTTCAAAATCTTTGATGGATTGAATTGAGCCACAAATTATGTCAGTTAAAAAAAACATCAAGTAAATAATTTCCTCAGCATATTACCCCTGAAGTCCCATACATAGGACTTTATAAAGTGTGTACGGCCTTGTTAGTGATAATTCTACTTACTAGGTGCGGAGAAACAGAAAATAGAATGATGCCATCCACAGTTTGCAGTTTACTTTTTTTCACATAGCTTAAATGGTGATATTTCCTGACTGTACCGTTCATGTTCTTTATTTGCAACAGTGTGTCTATGATGAGGATAATGGAAATTCGATTTAAAACTGATATTAACACATACACAAACTTATTAAGATTGTGAACTTAACTTGCCTGCTTTAAATAAGGAACAAAAAACGGAACAGAGATAGATCACAGTATTAATAGCATACATATACATGTACATAACTCTCTAAT
Organism: Clarias macrocephalus; assembly: GCA_011419295.1. Taxonomy (NCBI): domain Eukaryota; kingdom Metazoa; phylum Chordata; class Actinopteri; order Siluriformes; family Clariidae; genus Clarias; species Clarias macrocephalus. The sequence continues at coordinate 16,787 of JAAGKR010002140.1, forward strand.
TCACAGTTGGAAATCAGCATGAAGTACATATAAACCTTAAAGAATTTACTAAGGGGTTGCTAAAAACCATTTTATTCGAAGTTTCAAGTTACCCTTGTGTTACAAATTAAGTAAGCCAATTTTATATGTATATTATGCCTTCTGTACATAACATTCTGTAATTAACAAGAAGGAGTATATCATTTACTTATAACTTCACAGTTATAAATAAATAAAATATTATCTTTTTCTCATCCAACTAACCAGTATTGGTGCACCTGCACGCATGGATGGCATACATGCATGTGAAGCACAGTAAGGTGATGAAACTCTTAGCCACTATCACTTGAATGGTGCAAACAAGACCATATATTCAATAAAAATTTGTTTGTATAGTACTTTTAACAATTCTTATTATCTCAAAGCAGCTTTACACAATCAAAAGAATTATGAATTGTATGAAATGTGTATGAATCAAAAAATCAAAGATTGTCCCTGATGAGCAAGACAAGGGCATCAGCAAGAGTGGCAAGGAAAAACCTCACTCAAATGGCAATAGGAAGAAACTTTGATAGAAACCAGACTCAACAGGGAACCTGTCCTTATTTGGGTGATAATGAATAGCAGGGATGTTCAAGTTGATAGGGAATCAAGTTTGTTTTTGGAGGTTCATGTAGACTGTAGGAAATTCCAGTCCATGTGTTTCCTTTTTCTGAACCTCAACAAATGCAGCCAAATAACTTCTTGCAGTCCTTCAAAGCAAAATCGCAAGCATTTTTGTTGTTGTTGTTGCTAAAATGCCATTGATTGTTTAGTGGTCACACAGGAGTGGTTGCACAAATGTGACATGTTTTAACACTCACATACAGTCACATCCACTAAAGATAGATACAAGTCACTTATGGTTATGAGTGGGAACTGCCACTACATGCAAATCCGATCAGACCAAAAATCAAAATTGAACAATGTGGCATGTAATGTCAATATGGCCAAAGTTTTGCTAACAACCTTGTTTTACTTCTTTGTTTGTTTGCTTACATTTTTGCCTATACAGTATCTATATAACACCTTAATGTTGGTATTGTATAATATAATATTAACTTTCAGCATGTTTTATTTAATATTTTTTCATTCATTTTATGTTCTGGCTGTTTAAACATATATTTTTTAATGAATGTATGAAAATGAATCACAACAAACAAACAGACAAATAAAATTTGATAAGTAGTAGCATTGTGGACAAAACAATTAAGTTTTGGTAAAGATAGAAGTCAGAAGTGAATAAACTACTGTATTTAGATCTCAAAGCATACAAAACATTAAACCATGAAAAGGACGGGCAAAATAGGAATCTAAAACTACAGTGTGGAGTCTCACTGAAATGTGTTAACTGTTCTACTTATGATGCACAATTATTAATAGATCAGGGTTGGTGAACACCTAGATCTAGAAGACTGTCTAATATTTATATCCTAATATGTGCATTGTGTGCATGTGGCATAAAATATTATCTTCTGTTTAATTTTGTCTGTTTAAAATGTGTATTATTGTTTGACAAATTATACCTTTTTTATGGGTGATTGATTAATTATGCACAGATGTAGACCACCTGCCTTCTTATCACCCTCAGAGACTTTTCCCCAACTCCTCAACATCAATCCTGCTGATATAATAAAGCAGTTTATTTAATACACAGAAGGATAAAATTATTGGGCTACATCACAAAAACAAAATAACATAGTTCAGATTCCGTATATTCTAGGAGGGCAGAGTTACAGTTACAGTGGCACGGTGGCTTAGTGATTAACACTATCGCCTTGTACTTCCAGGTTCTCCAAAAGTTTGCATGTTCTTCCCTGTGACTTGTGGGTATTCTCCGGGTACTCTGGTTTCCTTCCAAAGTCCAAAAAATGCAGATTAGCCTAATTGGCATTCCCAAATTGCTGTAGTTTGTGAATGAGCATGTGAGTATGTATGTGTATGTGTGTGCCCTGAGATGGATTGGCACCCTGTCCAGGGTGTACCCCACCTCATGCCCTAATTTTCTTGGGATAGGCTTCAGGTTCCCCATGACCCTGTATATAGCATAAAGCAGTATGGACGATGAGTGAGTGAGTGAGTGAGTGAGTGAGAAAGTAAGTAAATACTGACATGTATTTCCCTCTTTGGATAATACTACTGTTTGTTACTGTCCTTACTGTTTAATTCTGCATGTGGTGCATTTACGAGCAACTTTTGTGTGTGACTGATGTCTTAACACACCTGCGAATATTATTACAAGCGTCTTCAAATGTGGTGAATTTGAGATTTCTACCAAATTCTTCACTCTGCACTTCAATCCGTCAAATATCCGTAAAATATACCCTTGTGCGGGGTATGTTCTGACACAGGTTGCAAACCTTTTCAAATGTGGTAAATTTTACCTTTCTACAGAATTCCCGCTATGCGCTACAATCCGTCAAAATTGGTCTCAATGTTAAGTCTATATTTTTTACCCCTTAGAAAAGTCATAGCACCCCATTCCCAAACAAGCTGCACGATTTGACACCTCATTCAAACGGTGCCAAACTTTTGTACGGAAGAAGAATAAGAAAAAAAAATTATAATAATAAGCTTGTGAGATTATAACAGTAGTGCCTCGCTTTGCAAGCACCACTAACTAGAGATGTACATTTCCTAAAGAAAATGTGAGTGGTACTTGCCATGACATCATAGAGCTTGCCATGTCATAGATATAGCTGATGTCATAGCTGATGTTGGTCTCAATGTTAAGTCTATGGGACCCCTTAGAAAAGTCATACCACCCCATTCCCGAATAAGCCGCACGATTTGATACCTCATTCATGGGTCAGCGACAAACGGTGCGGGACTAGTTACGCGCCAAACTTTAGTACGGAAAAAGAATAAGAAAAATATATAGTTGCAAGCAACGATGACGGGCCTTTCGTGTGCCTACGTGAAAGTGTGTATGAGCTATGCAGCAAAATTTCTTGTGGGGGCCCCTGGAGGCCCCAGGCCACAAGACTTTCAGACATCCTGATGGCAGTAGATTCCAACCTGTCTGCCAAGTTTCATGAGTTCTTGAGCATGTAAAGACCCCCGAAAAGTCCAAAAGGGTGGAAAAAAATATATATATATAGTTTATTATATTTGTTTGAGAATCCCTCCACAATTTTGCATCCTCAATGTCTTTAGATCTCTTTGGCCCAGTTTACTCCTCCTCCTCCTAATTTCCCTAGGAGGAGTATATAAAATCCATCGGGTGAGTTTTTGCAAACGACCCAAAATAACCGGCCTCCTGTTGAGTTTAGCCCAGGAAAGTTGTTCGGCTCGATGAGCTCTAAATGTGTACTGAGTTTCGTGTGCCTACGTGAAAGTGTGTATGAGCTAGGCAGCAAAATCTCGTGTGGGAGCCCCTGGGGGCTCCGGGCCATGAGACGCTCAGGCATCCTGATAGTAGCAGATTGCAACCTGTCTGCCAAGGTTCATGAGTTTTTGAGCATGTTAAGACTCCCAAAAAGTCCAAAAGGGTGGGAAAAAAAAATCCTTAGAAAAACAAGAGGGTCCTGCGCACCTCATAGTGCTTGGGCCCTAATAATCCTTAGGAAAACAAGAGGGTCCTGCGCACCTTATAGTGCTTGGGCCCTAAATAAATAAATAAACCTGTGAGATTATAGCAGTAGTGCCTCACTTCGCAAGCACCACTAAAAATAATAAATAAATATAGTTGCAAGCAACATGACTAGCCCAAGCACCCTGTGCCATTCCCACCCCGGGGGACCTCGAAAAAGCCATCACCACTCGGTTGCACCTCACAACCTGCACACACTATACTGGGCTAATGTCAGTTTGGGCCCTAAATATTTGTTGAGCGCATTAGTGTGTGTGTGTGTGTGTGTGTGTGTGTGTGTGTGTGTGTGTGTGTGTGTGTGTGTGTGTGTGCATCGTGAGAGGTGTGTGTGTGCGTGTGTGTAAACATTTTTAACATGGGTGTATGTGTGCATGTGTGTGATGTATGAGTGCGTTTGTGTGTGCATGCAGCATGCATGCGCGTGTGTGTGTGTGTGTGTGTGTGTGTGTGTGTGTGTGTGTGTGTGTGTGTGTGTGTGTGTGTGTGATGTCACAGAAAGTGTCACTGAATATAATGTCACTCAATATAATGCCGCACAGAAAGTTATTAATAATTTTTCGGCATACGTTTAAGACATTAGCACAGCTGACCCGTTTGAGATATCGAAAATCCCTTAGCAAATTTGGATCCTCAATGTCTTTAGATGACTTTAGATGTAGATTTTTTGAGCATGTTAAGACCCCCGAAAAGTCCAAAAGGGTGAAAAATAACTAACAAAAAAAAAAGAATATAGTTGCAAGCAACGATGACGGGCCCAAGCACCCTGTGCCATTCCCATCCCGGGCGCACCGCACAACATGTGTTATTCGAGTGTGTTAAGACCTCGAAAAAGCCATCGCCATCGTTGCACCTCACAACCTGCACACATCACACACTATACAGGGCTAATGTCAGTTTGGGCCCTAAATATTTGTTAAGTGCATTTGTGTGTGTGTGTGTGTGTGTGTGTGTGTGTGTGTGTGTGTGTGTGTGTGTGTGTGTGCATCGTGAGAGAGGGGTGTGTGTATGTGTATGTATGTGTGTGTGGTGTGTGTGTGGTGTGTGCATCATGAGAGGTGAGTGTGTGCGTGAGTGGAAACATTTGTAATATGGGTGTATGTATGTGTGCATGTGTGTGATGTATGAGTGTGTTTGTGTGTGTGCATGCAGCATGCATGCGTGTGTGTGTGTGTGTGTGTGTGTGTGTGTGTGTGTGTGTGTGTGTGTGTGTGTGTGCGTGTGTGCGCGCATTAGTATCCTCAATGTCTTTAGATCTCATTGGCCCAGTTTGGTAGCGATTGTATAATTTCCCTAGGAGGAGTATATCAAAATCTATCGGGTGCGTTTTGCGAACAACCCAAAATAACCGGCCTCCTGTTGAGTTTAGCCCAGGACATGCATGAAAGTTGTTCGGCTCGATGAGCTATAAATGTGTACAGAGTTTCGTGTGCCTACATGAAAGTGTGTATGAGCTAGGCAGCAAAATCTCGTGTGGGAGCCCCTGGGGCCCTGGGCCACGAGACTCTCAGGCATCCTGATGGCAGACAGGTTAGAAGAGGGCCCTTCACACACTATGACGACATAAGGCTGATGTCATAGCGCTTGGGCCCTAAATAATCCTTAGGAAAACGAGAGGTCCCTTCACACACTATGACGACATATGGCTGATGTCATAGTGCTTGAGCCCTAATAAGCCTGTGAGATAATAATAGTATTGCTTCACTTCGCAAGCACCACTAATAAAGAAAACTCTAGCTATGGAAATATAACTGTTTGGTTTAAATGGAGAAGAAGTGTGTACGATCTAAGTTTTAAGCTAAGAGAAGAAGAGTTATTTCTTGTTGTGTCCACTGCACCTTGATACACTTGATACACCCGATCGACCGGGAGAGACAAACACACACACACGCAGGCATGATGTCTGAAGATCTCTGTTTATTCTCAGCAAAGAGAGCACAGTTAAACGGTGCTACATCCCGAACATCAAAAGAATTAGTCATTAACATGTCAGTCATAGAGGGACCCGGAGACAGACAGGAGAGAGGAAATACATTTGCATTCGCCTGATTAAACAAAAGGGTTCTAGTGAACAAGACCAATTTGGATGTATACTCGTCTAGGTACAGGATATAGAAGGTGGTTACCAGAGAAGACGTAAGGAAGCACAGTGAGGGGTCTGTTCTCGGGGCACAGGAATCTTCTTATTAGATCACAATGTCTTAAAATATTATAAAACCTTACAATAACTATAGAAGAAAATAAAAAATGTAATATAAAAATATAGGGGATGGGGGGATAACTTTAGTTGTACAAATTGTGTAATTAAGATTATGTACTGTAGACAGATCTGAATTGAAATGATTGGAATGGAATAGAAATTTACCCATATGGTGAATGTATGAACAGAGAACAGTTAGTCCTCATTGTGTAAATGGGCACTGTCCAGTCCTTAGCAGGTGAGCAGAACAGTGTCCCAAGGTTCAAAAGTCCAGGGATGAGCAATTTTAGCTGTGCAAATATGCAATAATATACAGTAGTATGATGTCCATTTGTGTGATGTCATAAATGTGCAAATATGCAAGAATGTGCAGTAGTGTGATATTCATAGATGTGTAGTGTGCACTGTGCAAAGTGTATGTCAGTGTTTTAGTCCTTTGTAGTGTTCTGAGAGACTGTATCGCCTGCGGGAAGAAGCTCCTCCTCAGTGTATCTTTGTTGGCGTTCACGGAGCGAAAGCACTTTCCTGACCGCAACAGAGAGAACAGTCCGTTACTGGGGTGGCTGAGGTCCTTCACAATCTTCCTAATTTCACTAATCTCTTCTGCAAAAATCATAAACATGTGTATTAGATCCTTTACCAACCAATGTTTTTTGAAGCAGATAGTACCAGCAATAACAGAACCCCTGTTGAAAATAATTAACTATTCACTCAGCAGTGGGTATGTTCCAAAATCTTTTAGGTTAGTACTGTAGTTATTAAACCACTAATTAAGAAACCCGAGCTCGACCCATGTCAGCTCTCCAATTACAGGCCGATATCAAACCTCCCCTTTATCTCGAAGATTCTGGAAAAGATATCACAGATAAGCACAGCAGCTATGTTCATATATACATAGAAATAGCATAAATGAACTGTATCAATCAGGATTTAGGCCTCATCATAGCACATACAGCACTTGTTAAAGTAGAAAATTATATCCTATTGGCCTATGATTAGGTTTGCATTACCATACTTGTGTTACTCAACCTCAGTGCAGCTTTTGACACCATTGATCATAGTGTTCTCCGTCACATATTGGAAAATGTAGTAGGAATTAAGGGAACAGCCCTCTCCTTGCTTAGATCCTATTTGACTGATCATTATCAATTTTTAGATTTAAATGGTGACTATTATGCATGTTCTAAAAGTGGAATTTGGTGTTCTACAGTGTTCAGTTTTAGGGCCACTGTTTTTTTCTCTTTACATGCTTCCTCTGTGCCACATAATTCATCAGCATGGTATTACTGTAGTTTTCATTGTTATGCTGATGACAAACACTTATACGTCTCATCAAAACCAAATGAAAAAAAAAACATCTTACTTAAGTTACTTTTGTTTAATCCTGATAAGACAGAAGTCCTAGTTATAGGACCACATGCATCTGGGAGAAAGCTTTTCTGTTTCATCAAGTGAGTAGAAAGACCTAAACAGTTAAGAGTAAAAGACCGGGGTGTGATTATAGATTCTAGTCTTTCATTTGAAGCACATGTAGATAATATCACCAGGATAGCATTCTTTCACCTTAGAAATATTGCCAAGATAAGGAATATATTGTAACTAAACAATGCTGAAAAACTAGTTCATGCTTTTATCACCTCTAGGTTGGACTATTGTAACACCTTACTGTCTGGTTGTTCAACTGGGTGCATAAATAAGTTTTTGGTAGTCCAGAATACACTTTGATTAAAGCATGCTTGTATGAAAATTATAGCAGGGGGCAGAGCTTTTTCTTACAAAGCCCCAAAGTTATGTAAGCTGCATTTTTGTCCATGAAAAATATTTAAGGAGAATGGCTTTAATGGGTCACACTGGCCAGAAGGCTCCTGTAGCTCAAAGAATAAGTCTTTATAATTATGGTAGGCAGAAAAGCATCTCAGAAGAGACAACACATCAAACCTTACAAGTATGGATACAGGTTCCAACCACAAAAACGAGATCTTGTGGCTTCAGTGGGCATAGACTCACTGAACCGGGATAGCTGAAGACATGCAAAAAAAAAAAAAGAAAAAGAAAAAAAAAAAGTCTGGTCTCTTTCTGCTTTTCAATTGCCCTGTTATGGTGTGTTCATTTGTTTTAATTCATTCTTATTTTTATATTACACTTATTTATTCTACACTTCTTTATTGTTAATCATTTAATTACTTACAGTAAATGCTAGATAGAAGCTTTTGTCTATTTTTTCTGTTATGCCTAAAAAATCTGGTCATAAATGCTTAAATATTGTCCCAATATAAAACTTATGCATTTAATCATTTAATCTAAAATATTATTTTAATTATAGGTCCACTTCATACATATTTTAATAGGTCTCCAGGAACAGGGCTCCCATCCCCCCCTACAGAAACTGTGAAACATTTGCAGGCATTTGTGACAATGATTGGTCATTGTGTGCATGTGACAACAATATAAAAAATGCCAAATATATATGTAAATATAAGTTTTCATATGAGAGAGATGTTTGGAAATTTAGTCATCTCGTACAAAACCATGGTTGTACCTACAAATGTGAATTATAGCAGTTTGTAGGTGGTTCATGCCTCTTCATAATTAATCATATAGTCTAAAATTATGTGAAAGTTCCTGTTTAATGCTGACATGGACAGCTTTGCACTGTCACTAGGGCAAAAAAACTTTCAGACAGAGGGTGGTTTCAGACAGGGGCTGTGGCTAAATATGAGCCTTGCACACTAATTATTAGGCTAAATGACTAAATCAAACTACTAAATGGCAATAAACTACTTAATAGTCAGTTAGATATTTAATTAATAACTAAATTTAATTGTGTGAACTAACATACTAATTGAATGCTCTACTAGATAGTACACTGTGTATGATGACTTGAAATGTGCAGGTTTATAGTGTATTCATACAGTAGGTGGGAGGATCTAAAGAGACATGTGTACCCCACAATACCAGATAATTTGAGGTTTCTCACTTTTACATATTCATTGCTGCTAAATGATATCTAATCTACTATATACTACACTGTGTATGGTGAAGTTTATTAAAGTCAGCAGGTTATTATAGCAACTTAAGGAACGCTTTCTCTCTTCATACACACAAGCGCACAATAGCGTTAAACATTCTCATACTGCCTCTATTAATGTTACAGTAAATGACAGTCATTTAATTATACACTAATGCACTTTTTTATTTCCGAAACCATAAGTAAATATAAATATTTCAGAAACGACTGACATTACAATAGGTTATGGTAAATAGCATTTTATTTTCACACTGATGCACTGTAATATGCTTGACAAAGCATAACTGTGTTATAAGAGTCATAGTATTTTTTTTTTTTAGTTAAGTGAACAGTGCAGCTGTGTGGATTTGAGTAATTGACAAGTCCATTCCAACGTATTTGTGTATTAGGTTTCTATATACTACAGCACAATTAATTTCTTTAAATTCTCTAAAATTGTTTCTATAAAAAAATGCTAATATGCTTGGATATAGATAATCTCTCATTCACTCACTCCAGTTTCCTCTCACAGTCCAAAGACATGTAGGTTAGGTTAATTGGCACTCCCAAATTGGCCGTAGTGTGTGAATGAGTGTGTGTATATGTGTGCCCTGTGATGGATTGGCACCCTGTCCAGGGTGTACCCTGCCTTGTGCGCTAAAACTCCTGGGATAGGCTCCAGGTCCCCTGTGGCCCCCTGTGACCCTGATTAAGCAGTATAGATAATGGGTGAGTGAGTGAGTGATTATAATGTGGTGTTATTGTTATGCATTGTTACTGTTAACTGTTTTTGTGACATTTTACCATCAAGGGACTGCTGATAAAAAAAAATACTGTTTGGCTAATTCTGGTACATTTGCAGATATGTGAATTACAATGTACGATGTTCCTGTCAAATAAACTAACAAATAAAAATAAAATAAAACTGAACACCCTGCTTCACTATATCACCAAGTTAGTTACTTTCTTTCATACTTTTATAAAACTTAAAATCAACAAAAATCTTTGTTTTCAGTCTCTGAAAGTTGTTATGTCATGTTGCATATTGTGTGTATCTTACTCCCATGATAATTTATATGGCTATAAGTATTTCTGTTTATTTCTTTGCTCAAGACAAAAGACGAACTTGAAAGAAGCATCCATCTGTTTTATGCTTTTAAAGCACGATTGGCCCAGATCATCAAACACAGTTTGGCTTTATTTTTCAGTGTGGCCTCAGTGGACTATGCTGTCCCACTACTACCACAGGATTTTCTTGTAACTAGTTGATTCGTTTGTGACTAGTGTTACTAGTTTCCTTTACTGAGATACCTCATTTGCAATTGTCTTGACTTTTATAAACTGTGGTACAGTACATTGAACTGTATGATTTTCTTAGTTGGAATACTGAAACAAGATACTAGTGTAAGTGCAGCTCCACTTTGTACAGTTTTATTCACCTCATTTAGTAGGTTTAAAAGGATAAAATAATAAAGAGTGCAACTGAATCAACAAACATTAAGAAATGAGTTTGTAAATCATCATAATCTCATTCATGCTACTCAACTCATTCTTTCACACTTGAGTTTCACACATGTGGAGAGAGAGAGAGATGCTTGACAAAAGAATGACTGTTCATCCTGTTTATAACTTAAGTTAGAACAGGAACTAACTTTTTTTCTTTTTCTCTAAATTCAACATTGAATTCTTTACTAAATCACTGTAGTAAAAAAGAGTAAACATGCAATGCACTCTACAGTTATACAAAAATAATGCACTCCCCCTCCTCCTCCTGGCATGCACTGTTTTCCTATAAATGCATGAGCTGTCATGTGGTATATGTTACAGGGTTTTTTTCTGAGTTGGTAGGATGTAATAGTTTGCAACTAGCAACACAAAGAAATTCTGCTTAAGTCTATTTAAAGAGCAAAGAGTTCATGAGTATTATTACAGCATTGATGCAGGCTGTTGACTGGTGTGGAACAGATTTCTAAGGAGGAATACAATTTATCTTCTTTGTAAGTACAACAATAATTGATTGTTGATTCTTGATTTTTCTTTTGCCTGAAACTTTTGCTTAGTTTATATGGTGTCTGAAGCTAACCGGGGCCATTTTGTACCTGCAGAATTACTATACACTATACTGTGTATTTATAAGGCATGTTATGTTAAATGCTGGCAGCTCTGGTTGCCTGCTTATTTAAATTGGACATTTCAAGGAAAATGCAACTCAAACAATAGAAAAAAGAATGGAACAAAATTATGTTTATTTTATAGCATATACAATTTGGGCAGTAATGTTTTATAAGTATAAGACACAATCCGTCAATCTGTATTGTTTGTGTTTCATTTAAATCAAGCAAAATTTTGAAAAAAAAATTAATTAATTTAATGATAACCTGATGCCCAATTTGACTAACTAGGCTAGTTTTGTTTCCCTCAAACCTATAGTACTTGCCAAGTTATGTTATATTTTATGGTAACTGGAATATATATGGAAACATGGTAGTTATCATAGAACATACAATCATGGTGAAGTGAGAATAAACAATATCGTAATGAGCTAAAATAATATAGAACTAACAGAAATGTGTTGAGGAATGTGCTGCTTAGATGACTTGGATGTGTGATGTTGAATTGTACAACTTAAAGTAATAGCACAGGACTATCAAGGTGGCCACTTCCAAAGAATGCCATCAATATCATTAATATCAATTTTAACAATATGTAAACTAAGCGTACCTCATTTGTCGGTACTAGGGGTGGAGTCAAATTTCAACATACAGTAGTATTCAGCAAAGCACAAATAGTGTTTTTTTATTATTATTATTATATAATTTCGGGTACACTCCATGTTAATTGCTGATAATATTATAGATAATAATTGGGATGATATATATATATATAAAATATGATAAAAAAAATTATATATATATATATATATATATAATTTTTTTTTTTATCATATTTTACCTATTAAGGGAAAGCACTATAATGTTTACAGGTCTTAAGAAACAATAGAAGAAAACAATTAATGAGATTGAGGTGAGATGAGAAACAATTTAAGAAACAATCCATTTACATTACAAAATATTAAAATGATTATTGAAAAAGAAAAAATAAAACCTCACTCAAATGTATGTTACAATATTCAACAAAATATAAGGAAATGTAATTGACAAACAAGCTCAATTTTAAGAAGGTGGCCCAATAAATAATTCTGGTGCTTAATGTGCACATAAACTGGAGGTGTTAACCTGAATCTGCATGATTTTAGCTGCATAAATGAGCATGTATACATGTGTGTTACTATTAAAGTGGAGGCAGATTGTAAATATATGATCTAAAAGTAAGCAAAGTTTAGGCCAATCATACTCATGTGTTCTTCATGAACCCAAAGCTTTCCAGTTTTTAGTCCCATTATTAGTACCCACAGTCATGTCCATTGCTGGGACTTTTTGGAATAGCCAGTGAGTCTTTTCATTTGTCAGAGTAGAAGCGGATACTTTGACTTTTGGTTCTGTGATAGCTCTCAAAATTATTGAAAAGAAACGTCCTGCTCTGCCTAATCTGTCTGCATGGCCTTATTTTTCTTAACATGAGGGGCACTGAAGTTCAATCCTATAAAAGAGGGGATATTTTACTTTTGCATATATCTAACCATTATCTCATTTTGCTCAGATGCTCACAGCAGTGCTATTGCTATTAGTCCATGCACTCAGTTTATTATGTGCTTTTAATGTATTAATCATTATTCACAAATTATTATGCCATGCTCTTGATTTATGCTTCCATGCATACAAAATATATTTCCCATGACACATTTTGTGCAGTGTAAACCAAATAAAAATAAAACAATATTAAATCCAAGTAATTTATGAGAGAGAATGACACAGTGATGATAAATTTATACATATACATATATACATGTTCTAAAAATCTACTAAGTCATACTAAGTTTTTTTTATATATATATGAGCATGATTTAAATAATCTGTGCTTTAAATTTTGTAGTAAATCCATGTGCACACTTGTTATTAAGACATGCTTTAAGTTTATTATTTAGCATGCATGTTTTCCTCAAACTTGAAAAGTTAATTTTTCGTCTGTCTTCATTTAAACAGCGCCCTCTGCAGGTTAATAACAGTGCAGATTTGATGTTTGATTAGAGAATTGCAATGCAATATTGTTGCTTGTATTTTTTCCGTTCAAATGTGTTGTGGGACAAATTAAAATATTATTTGGGTCAATTATGGCCCATGGGCTGTGTTTCCCATTTGCATATTTCACAACATTTCCTCAGAGGGCTAAGGCACTAAGTTACTGATCGGAAGGTCGGCGGTTCAAGCCCCAACTCCTCCAGGTTGCTGCTGTTGGGCCCTGGAGCAAGTCTGCTCCAGGGGCTCTGTATCATGGCTGACCTTGCGCTCTGACCCCAGTTACACTAGGATATGCGAAGAAAGAATTTCACTGTACTTTAATGTATATGTGACAAATAAAGGCTTAACTTAAAATCTTAACTAGTGTGACTGTAATTGCTCCTTAAAAGAGGTACTGTTGTGTATATTGATGTTGAATGTGACTTGTGGAGTTTAAAAACATAAACAAAGTTATAATGCCTATTTTAACTTTTATTTGGATTGACGTGTCGTGACAAATATTATTATATAATAATATAATATAATAATAATAATATTTATATAATATAAATCATTTTGCTGCCTCAACTAATAAACACAATGGGCTCCCTCTTCATCCCTATTAATTATGTTTTCTCACATAAAAAGCTTACACAGAACAAATGCCTTGTAATCTCATTAACATTAGTTAATTTCCATTCAAGTGTCAACAGGTCTGTTTATCTACAATCATTTTGGCTTGAGAAGATGAAAAGGTTGCTGCTACTGGATATAATAACTTATGGTACAGTGTGTTTTAAACAAATATATATATTTTTTATGTGTAGCACAACAACAGTGTGTTATGAACATGGGAATAAACTAACATGTATTTCACACACAGGCATCCTGTTTAACAACACCTGGGCCTGGTCAGTATACATGCCAAGTAAAATGGAAGGTCTACACAAATCCTGTCTCGTTATACCATGTTCATTCTCCTATTCATCCTATCCACCTTATAACCCTAATCGGATAGTGTGGTATGAGTATGTTAGCCGTGGATATCCTTTAGTGTTTGACAATTGGTATCCTAATTCAGTGATTGACAGGTACAGAGGAAGAACCAACTTATATAAGGGAACATATAGGGACTGCAGTCTACTGATTACAGACCTTAGTCTTGCCCACAGTGGAGACAGAATGTATGCTTGGATCGACCCGGAAAATGTTGGTTGGACAACTTATAAATTCTATGATGTCTCTACTCTAATTCATGTTGCGTGTAAGTATTACATTCACTTACCATTTGTCCAATAAATAATGTCAATTAAGTTGACAGTTAAAAAGTTATTGATTTATTTATTAATTGATTAATTGATTGATTCATTGTAAAAATGCAACTTTTCTACAAGTTATACTTAATGTTGAATGTGATTTTGAGATTTTTTCCCCCCTTATTTCTGAATGATAGCATCTGCAAAAAGGCCCGAATTTTATATATCTGGAGGTTATAAAATTGGGCAACAAATTAGAGTTCAATGTATAACATATCACACCTGTCCTTACAATCCCCCCTCTCTAAGTCTGAGTGGGATACAAAAAACGTCTGACAGTTTGGAAAACAACTACATTAGTGATGGCAAATGGAAAATCACGCTAACACGTCACGGGGTTGTCGAGTCTGAAATGCAACGAGTTGAATGTTCTGTTACACACAGTGGTGGGCTCTCAGCATCCACGACCAAAATACATTATGCAGAGTGTAAGTAATATTTGTACATCATATATTTCTGAAAGGAATGTATTTTCCATGGTTGCTAAGCGCACTCTCTTATTTTTTTCATAGTGCAAAGTACTGAATTATTAAAGCAAAAATACATCTGTTTTGGGGTTGTTATTTTTTTTTTGGTGTATTGTCTTGCATAATGTGTTAATTGCATCATGTTGTGTTTTAGGCTCCATTAATCAAGCTCAGATTACTCCTGCCTCAAACACAGAGTTTCTAGAGGGTGTGGAACAAGACATTGTTTGCTCTGTTACATACATGTGCTCCAGAGCCCGACCTCTCATTGTTTGGAAAGGTGGAAATTTTAATGGAATTAACACTTACATTCCCAAACAGGGAATACAATATGAGGCTAGATCTACATTGAAGCTTAAAGCAAAGGCTGATGATCATGGGAAGATTATTACCTGCCAAACAGACTTTAAAGGAACTGTTCAAAGAGTACAAATTACTTTAAGAGTTAAGCGTGAGTATGAGTTTTGTGTATTTCTGCTGTGTCCCTCAAGAGCTAGTATTGCTCATTTTGGATTTACTGATAGAGTATGGCATCATAAAAAATTATAATAAACATTAATGTGTATTTCTGTTTGTAGGGTCAATGGGCTCACTTGACTGGAGTTTCACAATGCCCAGTGCAATCAAAGGCATTCGAGGGTCTTGTGTGGTCATTCCCTGCAGTTATAAATTCAAAACCTCTGATCGTAGTAGTGCAGATGTGAAATGGTACTCAAAAACGCCCACCACATCCGGTCTGATATATGACCAATCATCTTACAATATCATTCCTAAGTTCAAAGGAAAGACAAGTTTATATGGCTCCTCCAATGAAAAAAACTGCAGCTTAAAGATCCAGCCTCTTGAAATGTCACAAAATCAGGAAAGACTGTTTCCCTGGATGGACAAAAATTCTCCTGAAACTTACCACAGAGAAACTGTTAATGAGGAAACTATTGCTCTTGAGGTGACAGGTACAGTACATTCAATGCTTTCACAGGGTTTACGAATACATCAATAAAATATTATATCTGTCCAAATTATTACTTTTTATTTTTATTTATAACTACTGTATTTAAAAAAAAATAGATAAAGAATATTCACTAAGCACTTTATTAGTTAAAAAAAAAGTTATCTAATCAGCCAATTGTTCAGTTGCAGGGCAGTTCTCTTCCTGATGGGTCAGTAGTTTTAGATATTGCGATTTTGACTGTAGCATGATTGTTGGTGCCAAATAGGCTGGTTTCAGAATTTCTGTATCTGCTGATCTCCAGGGATTTTCACAGATAGCAGTCTCTAGAGTAAACTTAGAATGGTGCATTAAAGACAAAAACTCTAAGATGACAGAAAGGCTACAGTAACAATGAAAAAAACACTTTATACAACTAAGGTGAGCAGAAGAAGCAGAAGTTCGGTTAACACCATGTTTAGTATTAACTCTCAGTCAAAGATGAGGCACATGCTCACTATAATTGGACATGTTAAAACTGGAAAAAAAAATTGCCTAGTCTTGACCAATCTTGATTTCAACTGAGACATTCAGGTTGTAGTGTCTGATGTTTGTGCCAACAGCATGCATTCTTGGACTCGACCTACCCGGTGTCAATTTTCCAGGCTGGTGGGGGTGAGGTTGTGGTGTGGGAAATGTTTTCTTGTATATCTTTCACATATCTCTTGTATTATTTGATGTATCTTTTGAGGGTCATCACAAACTGGTTTTATGAACATAATAATGAGTTCAAGCTTCCTCAGGGCGGCACTGTCGCCTTGCACCTCTAGGTTTTTTTTTTTGCTTTAGTGATGAGGTATGAGTTGAGGTATTGGGAAGAACTAAATAACGTTAAGACAGTACAGCAGATCACATCAGCAGTAAACAATTGACAGTGTGACAAAAATATTGTGTGCAAATAGCAAGTTAAATAAATATTGCAAAGAGCAATTCAGGTAGACAGCTAGAGTTTTCCTCACATCAGGCATGGTGAGACACAGCACCTAGTCGTTGGGAGGAGGGGTGGTCTTCCTCGCCGTCAGGTGGTTCTGCATGTCGAACCATGCATAGAAGCTGTTCAGCGTATTCGGAAGGGAGCCGGCACTGTCACAGGCAGGTGATGAAGTCCTGTTGTTGGTGATGGGTTGTATGCCCTGCCACATGTGCCAAATTGGCTGTAGTGTATGAATGAGTGTGTGAGTGTGTGTATGTGTGTGTGCCCTGCAATGGATTGGCACCCTGTCCAGGTAGTACCCCGCCTTGTGCCCCAAGTCTCCTGGGATATACTCCAGGTCCCCGTGACCCTATATTAAGCGGTATGGATGATGATGATGATTAGCTTCTTCAATGGCCTTCCCAGTTACCAGATCTGAATCCAATAAAAAATCATTAGGAAGTGTTGCAACATGAATGTGAAAAATTTACAATGGTCCTACTCGATATTAATATAGTACCCGTAATTAAGTGCTTAGTGTTCTTGATATCACTAAAATCACATTTATAAATTATTTATGTAGTTCGTACAGCATTTTGCAAATCAAAATAAATATATAACAGTAGTTTCCAGATTTGCTCCATCATAACCCTGGTCAGGATAAAATATTAATTAATAAAATGCATGTTAAAACAGAAGAAAAGTACAGTAATTATCTTTACAGTCATTACCATGACTTGTTACTATCAAGATTCAAGACTCTTAATTGTCACTATACTAAGTACAGCAAAATTAGAGCACTCCTTACAGTGCAAACTAGACTTTCAATTGATAAAATACACACGACTGCAGTCAGGGCAATTATAATAAATAATCCAGTTATTGTATAGTAATGTATAAGGTACAAGAACCATGTGGGGTACTGAGTATAGTATTGGTATTAGAGGTATTCAGAAAATGTAAACCTGCCAGATCAGATTGGTGAGATCCTTCAGTTTACAGTATGTGCATGTGTGTGTGTTTGCATACCTGGCAGCATTTGGTTCCAGCATGGTGCTAGTACATAACCAGTTTTTTAGTTCGTGAAGTGATGGACCTGAATTGTTTGCCAGAGGGCAGCAGTTTAAACAAGTGATGTCCAGGGTGGAAAGGGTCATTTAGGATGTTTGTTGCCCATTTAAGGCAGCAGTCTGTGTAAAGACTATAATTTTCTGTGCCGAGTTAATCACCCCCTTGGAGAGCTTTTGTATCCACCTCTGAGCAGTAGGTTAACACATTCCAGGAAACAGCCATAGAATGATACTTTTCCCTGCTCA
>JAAGKR010002140.1:34738-87405 GCA_011419295.1 Clarias macrocephalus
GTAGTGTATGAATGAGTGTGTGAGTGTGTGTATGTGTGTGTGCCCTGCAATGGATTGGCACCCTGTCCAGGTAGTACCCCGCCTTGTGCCCCAAGTCTCCTGGGATATACTCCAGGTCCCTGTGACCCTATATTAAGCGGTATGGATGATGATGATGATTAGCTTCTTCAATGGCCTTCCCAGTTACCAGATCTGAATCCAATAAAAAATCATTAGGAAGTGTTGCAACATGAATGTGAAAAATTTACAATGGTCCTACTCGATATTAATATAGTACCCGTAATTAAGTGCTTAGTGTTCTTGATATCACTAAAATCACATTTATAAATTATTTATGTAGTTCGTACAGCATTTAGCAAATCAAAATAAATATATAACAGTAGTTTCCAGATTTGCTCCATCATAACCCTGGTCAGGATAAAATATTAATTAATAAAATGCATGTTAAAACAGAAGAAAAGTACAGTAATTATCTTTACAGTCATTACCATGACTTGTTACTATCAAGATTCAAGACTCTTAATTGTCACTATACTAAGTACAGCAAAATTAGAGCACTCCTTACAGTGCAAACTAGACTTTCAATTGATAAAATACACACGACTGCAGTCAGGGCAATTATAATAAATAATCCAGTTATTGTATAGTAATGTATAAGGTACAAGAACCATGTGGGGTACTGAGTATAGTATTGCACAGGTCTTGCACAGAAGTTCATATAAATAAGTTAATGCACAATAGTCACATATAGGGATTTGCATATAATGAGAATGTATTAAAGTATAACAGACTGTACACATGGTTATATTTATATAAATATAGAATGTAAAGTTTAACAGAATGTACATATTCTGAGAATATAGAATGTAAACATTTAGTAAATAGTTACATGCTGAGGTATTCAGAAAATGTAAACCTGCCAGATCAGATTGGTGAGATCCTTCAGTTTACAGTATGTGCATGTGTGTGTGTTTGCATACCTGGCAGCATTTGGTTCCAGCATGGTGCTAGTACATAACCAGTTTTTTAGTTCGTGAAGTGATGGACCTGAATTGTTTGCCAGAGGGCAGCAGTTTAAACAAGTGATGTCCAGGGTGGAAAGGGTCATTTAGGATGTTTGTTGCCCATTTAAGGCAGCAGTCTGTGTAAAGACTATAATTTTCTGTGCCGAGTTAATCACCCCCTTGGAGAGCTTTTGTATCCACCTCTGAGCAGTAGGTTAACACATTCCAGGAAACAGCCATAGAATGATACTTTTCCCTGCTCATGCAGGTGATTTTTCCTTAAGATTCTTAAGAAGTAGAGTTGCTGCTGTGCCTTTTGACTGTTACAGAGTGGCTGTGGTCCAGGAGAGATTCTCAGCAATGTTGAATTTGTGCCCTGGAATCTGAAGGCTGAGACCCTGTCCATGGGGACCTCACTGATGTGCACTGGTGTGTGATCCTTATTGTGCCTTTGGAAGTCTATGATGAGCTCTTTGGTTTTTGAAGCATTAAGGGCCAAGTTGTTTGCCCCACACCATTCTGCTAGTATCTGGATTTTTATCTCTGTAAGCTGTTTCATCACCTCCTGCAAATTTGATGATGTTGGTAGGGATTGGGTGCAGTTGTGGGTGTAAAGGGCATGAGAAGTGGAGACAGCCCACAGCCTTGTTGAGCACCTGTGCTGAGTGTTAAGGTGAAGGTGAGTTATAGGGGCCTAACCTAACCATTTAGGGGCAGCTGGTCAGAAAATTGTTAATCCAGAGGCAGAGAGACGAGGAGAAGCCTAAATCAAACAGTTTGGATTACCAGTGTGTCAGAGATGGCAGACTGGTAACCAAATGTCTTACATTTGTGACACACCCAGTAAGTGTAACACAGCAAAGCATGATATCTGTAAAAGTAAGTTTAGGATAAACAAGCCTGTCAAATTATATAATGTATATATCATTCAATGTTAGATTTTTTACATTGGTCTATTTTGCCTTTACAGATATTGTTGAGAAACCACAGGCAGAAGTTCTTGGTAGGGCTAGAGTTGGTGAGCCTGTAACCTTGTCTTGCAGTGTGATACACACCTGTCCTCCAATACCTCCAACACTCAGCTTCAGTATATCACGTGGGTCTTCACATTTTATGCACACATCCTTATATCATGGGAAATGGAAGGCAACAAAAGAGATTACGTGGACAGTTGAGGAAAATCACAATTCTGTTACTTGTTCTGTGAGTTATGCAGGTGGACAGAAATCAAATACTGAAATCACTCTCAATCCTTTATGTGAGTCTAAATAATAATAATAATAATAATAATAATATATATATATATATATATATATATATATATATATATATATATATATATATATATATATAATTTTTTGCATTCTAAGTGGTAACACAACATTCACACAGTGGCAGGCAGCACAGCATCCTGTATGGTAGGTTTGTTTGTTGAGTAGCAGCAATATCTGAAAAAAAGGTGAATTTGTGATAATTACAGAATTGCAATACAAATCTTATCGGGACCTGGGTATTGTGATGTTATTGTATTGGCTGGTCCCTGGTGTTTCTCGTCCCTAATATACAACAAAAAAATGAGTGAAAATGGTAGATTTGTACATGGTCTTGTGGGAGGTGTTGGTTTGGGGTACAGGTGTGCATGGGGAGATCTGGTAAAAACCCAATAAAGCAAGCATTTCCATCCCTCATAAGGGCACGTCTGGGTGACAAAGAAAAGCCACATTCCTTAACATGAAAGTGAATATTTGAAATCCTGAGCACAGTTGTTTAAATGACTAATTTAGTAGGGGCCCTCAGGGACTGGGCCCCAGGAGTGCTATTACTTTATAAGGAATTGGACAGATGGTTTTCCCGAAAATCCATTTTTTCTGAGTCAGCACTGGGCATCCATATCTCCCTCAATTTAGCATGCACATCCAAGAAACCCATATCAAAGCATTCAGCCGGGTCTCCAGAGTGCTGTGGAAGTCACCCCGGCACAAAACGCACCATTTTCAAGTTATGAGGATTAATTTCGGACCCGCGCTGAACCCTTTTGTTTCTGTGACTCCTACCTCGATCATTTCGCGTTCACTCAGAAAACAAGACATGATCGGTCAAAGAGCTCAGAAATCTCTAATACTTTGTAAAAAAAAAAAAAAAACATGTCAATCAAAAATAACTAATCCCTTCAAACATAGTCCCTAACTCTCCTCCAAACTCGAGGAATAGAGAATGCATTGCACTTTACAGTAGAGAGGCAGTGAATCAGCAAAAAAAAAAAAAAAAAAAAAAAATACCTCCCTGTCTTTCTCCAAATTTCAATTTTGCTCACAGCCCCTTACACAAACCTTATATCAGGCCAGATAGACAGAGCTCCTGCTTCGTCAAATGTTACACTGAGAAGACTGGACGGACCATTTGGGAATTATGGTTGTTTGCTTAGAACCTGATTTTTTTTTTCCATGGGAATCCATTCATTTTGCACTCTGGCTGATTGTCAAAAAATGGCTACTGAACCAGTTTGGAAAACTGCCATCTTGATATCCAGCAAATAAGCACCACGGTCACCTTCTCCTTTAAGCGAGTGCAAGAGTTGGGCTGCAAAGACAACTGGGCCAAACCACGCCCCCTCCATTCACACACACACACACACACACACACACACACACACACACACACACACACACACACACACACACACACACACACACACACACACACAGAAGTAAATAACAACCTCTCAGGAACACTGCTGTCTACAAATACGCCTTTTCACTGTTTTGCCCAAGAAAACCGGCGCATCCATGTGTACTTCAAAATGTCTCTGGGAATCGTCTCTACATTGCTTATATTTTAGGAAGCTAAGTTTATTAGAAAATATCACAGGTGAATTCTATTTTAGATTGACCAAAACTCAGATCTCAAACTGCATGTTTTTTTTATTTTTATTACAGAAACAGCTTTGCACTGAACACACATTTTTTTATCCTACTGTTCTGAGTATACATAGTGATGATGTACTGTAGAATTGATATGATGTTTCTGTGGTCTACAGAGACATATGCACTGGTCGCTTCTGTCAGTGTGATGGATAGAGTGGACATTCTACATTGGTCCATGCACAGAGCCTGATGACGCACACTGTATAAATGAAATAGCAATTACAGATTCATGCATATCACCTTTTTGTTAAATGGATATGTCGTCATGTTTAATGTTCATGCTTTCCACTAATCCACTCCAGCCAAACACACACAAAGATATCAGTCCTTTGAGAACCTTAAAGGATACTTATTCTGTAGTAGTGGGCTCATAAACAGATGTTTCTCAAGTGCCACTTATCACAGTTAATGTGATCATGTACCTCTAAAAGATGCCAAAAGCTTGCTTTTCTTCTCTCATCTCCTCAGCCTTTCTTGTTCTTGATCTCTGTGTAGCCTTTAAGGCTGTATTCAGAGTCTAGACTGTCGCAAACACAAATCGCTTTAGATCTATCATTAATGCAGTAGACAGGGAGTATTTTTTACTAGTGTAAAAGTCGTGTTTCTCTTCCTCGCAGCATTCATTCTTGATAATGACTGTGATAAAAAGGTGAGGAGCGAAATGAAGCACATGGAGAGATATCAGTCTACAAACAAGCACTCTGTCATGATGCCGTTAGAGGGGCGAGAGAGAGAGAAGAGAGGAGAGAGAGAGAGAGAGAGAGAGAGAGACATTCATTCAGAGATGTAGAGTTGAAGTTGGGGGAAGTTGCACTCCAGTACTTTGAAAGTAAAAGGGCAAGAGGGCAAGATGATACAGTTAGATAAGCAGAACGGACAAGACACTCCAGTCAAAACTCACACACACACACACACACACACACAAATGCACACATGCACCCGCACGCACACACACCGCTTCATGCCACCAACTAATAATAGCCATTACTGCTTGTGAATCAGAGAGAAATACTGATAGGGGATGAAAAAAAGGCTCTGATCTGTTTTCTCCTTAGCTGCTCACGGCAGAACACTCAGACACTCGCCCACGGACCGTCTGATCCATATTGTACACTTAGTGACCACAGCGATCAGAGAGTTGTCAATTACAATTTCACTGGCAATCAGCATGCTGCGTTTTTATCAGTCTGGTGGTCAAGCAAACTGTGACAACAAAAAGCTTTTAAAGCAAGATATTGAGGGTTGTAGGTTTTTTTTTTTTTCTTTATGAAGTTCGCATCCCATGTACAACAGCAGGTAGTGGAATGAGAGAGTCTCAGCTTCAAACGCTCCGCCCACAGAACTCTTATCAGCGTAGGTGCTGGCAGGTGAATTCTTGAACAAATTGAGTGATGAGTGCTACCCAAAGTGTGTCTTCGCATCTAGAGCTTGAAGAACACGCAATTTAGCCTGAAAGGATGAAACACTTGCGTAGGAGTCGAAAGTTTCTGTTTCTGTTCACAGTTTCTGTGCCACTATCATGATTTGAATGTCTTCTAAAATTCAGTTACACAACAGCTTGATGTGCCAAAAAAAAAAATGAAATAAAAATGAGAATTTGTGTTCAATGGTGAGCTCGTCACTGCAGTTTCACAAGGTTCCTTTATGATTTTGTTATACGTAGACTAGCAACATCGCTGGCCTGCTCGTCCTTCCAGAGTTAAACCAGACGGTAAATGAAACGTACCTGATAGTGCATGAGAGTGTTGAGCCTCTTCCAGTCGTTCTCAATCTTGGTGGTGATGTCTTCATCCTGCAGGACGACTCGTGCCATCCGGCCCTGACGCCACTCTGGAAAACAACACCCACGCATACATAAAGAAACGCATGAATAAAGAAATGCTCCAGAGTGTGTTGATGGAGAATTAGACAGGTTCAGAGGAAAAATGATCATCGATTTTTCCCCTCTGTTGAATGGTCCTCATTAGGCTGTGTGCTCGCCAGATGCACAGATGATGGCTGTTTAAAAAAAAAAAAATAAAAAAAAAACTCACACACACACATGCAGAGCTCTGCCAGTTCCAGGCCCAAGAAGCTTGCGATGGAAGCGGTTGTTCCGGCCAAGTTGCTGGAAGGCTGGTTTGAACCGTTGATGAGAAGATTTTGTGGCATATTTATGTGGAGAATACGTGTGCCAGAAATAAGGCAGGGAATTGGGGTTAAATTTCTTTTGTGTTTTTGGAAATTATTACAATAATGTACATTATTCGACAAACTTAACCACAGCAACTGAACCACATTCTAACTACAGTACATCCTCCAAAAACTGTGTGAACGCAGTGAGAACTTGTACAACAGAAACCGGTAAGGACGTATTAGACATCGTCTCCCTTGAAACGGAACTGCCGCGCCTTTTTTTTGTGTGGAAATGTTAGAAAAACGTCTGGTGGAGACTTGGTTGAAGCAAGATACAAGAAGAACTTAATAAGGATATGGTAACGATGGCATTGACCTGTCAACGAAGTAACTAAGACCTTTTAGGGACATCAGTGAATTCGGATTCAAACTTCATCAGGCTTGTGCTATGACCATGGTAGGTCCATGCCACGTTGTAAAAGACAACATTAAGTTCATATAAACTTCCTCTGGTGCTTACTACATTTATGGCACGCATGCAGAAAGGCATTTACATTCTTAAATGGTGCTTGTGGGATTCAGCGGCACTGCGCGAGACGAATTGCGGCCTTTCGCAAAAAAAAGCGTGCATTCTTAATGGCCACATCTGTATGTGATGTTTAGAGAATTTAATATAAATACTAATTGGTTTAGGATAAACATCTGGTAAGGACATGGTGTAATCTGATAGGACATAATAAATAATTTGGTTCAATCTCATTGGATCTGGTGTGAGGGTGATCTTTTGCATCAAGGGAATTTGTAACATTTTTCCATTTTGGCCTCGTTCCCGATGTTTTCTTTGATATTTTTAGGATGCAGTGGGAACTTCATGGCCTTGGTCAGACCCATAGACTGTATTATGGAGGAGTTATGAGGGTGTTTTTTTTTGCATGTTTGTGTCAGGTGTTGATGAAAATATGGGTTTTATTCAGTCTTAATCGCATCAATTTAGCAGCTGGGGTTTGGTATGATTTGTTTAAATCTGACCATGTAACATGACCGAACAATGTAAAATCATCTGTATATTTGACCAAGGGGAACACACAGACACCTCACTCTCTCTCAGCTCCTGTGGTGTAGGTGGGGCTGCTGACCGCCAATTTACTCAATGGCGTGTTGGGAAAATTATCCTCTTAATGCCCATGACAATAACTATGATTACCTCAATGATGACAGCCTCCCGAGGTGTGCGCGTATATGTTTGTGTGTGTATGCACATGGTGCACGTGTGTGCATATTTGTTTTTTTCGTGTATGCAAAAAGGACAGAACAAGCTCAGGCTTGCTGCAGATCTGTCAATCACACGTACACACGTCCAATGAAATGGATGAAAACTAGTGACAGGGAAAAACATATTTGCTACTGAATGTGTGTCATCTGTACACTTTTATCTGTAATGCTCCAGGATGAGTACTCACCAAGGTCCATGTCTACAGCTCTGGGTCTCTGAGAGTAGGGCATATTCTTGTAGATGGCATCTAGGATCTTTTCCTTCACCTGCGTGATGGTGTCGCAGTTCAGCACCTTCACCGCGATCTCCGGACTGTTCTCGTTATCCGGATTCACACAGTTCAAAATCTGAAAGTGAAAGATAACGAATGAGGATGAGCTTTGTATGGGTGAAGAGTAACCCCGTAGTTGGAGTGCTCTGATGGAGACGAGCTTTGGGTACATGGCAAGGTTGAGAGAAAGGCCATTTGCTGGTCCCAGAAATCTAATTTCACACCCACTGCAGGAGCCCAATTTCAGCTTCAGCAGGGTATTAGGGCTTAATGAACAGTCTGTCCAAGCACAAACACACACACACACACACGTGCGCACTGCAGCCAATACACACCTCCTTGCACATGCACATACATGTCGACATCACTCGGCACAATGATACATATGCAGGATGCGAGATTGTGTTCGACTACTCACCAGTGTTTTGTATTCTATTTGCTGTCGGATGAGCTTGTCTTCACTGAGTGAGTAGCGAGCTTCCCCTGTGATGGCATCTATAGGTCCTTTCTCCATCTGCTGCTTTATAGCACAATAGAGCATAAACAAAGGCTCTCCAGCACACTCCTAGAGAGAAAAAGAGAGACAGAAGAGAGAGAGAGAGAGAGAGAGAGAGAGTGAGATTTGAGAGAAAGCTTATATAAAACTATATTTACTTCAGGAAGACTACTCAGGCTTTTCTACTCAGGCTCTATCTAATTTTGGATGAGACCTAAAACCAAACGAGAGTGCATTAGCTACACAAGTATTCATTTTAAATTCATGCCTTGAAGTTGGTTATAATGAAACACCAACAATTCAAACAATGTTTTAATACCATTCTGTTACAATCCTGATGAAATGCATCACAAATGAAGCAGATGGTACAATGCTACGTACTGTAGTTTTATATTTTGATAAATACACAAATGATGGGGGGGAAAGCACGCATAAAAACAGTATGAGCAGTTATGCAGCTTTGGCTAGCAAAAGCACTCAGTCTCGCTGTCTTGCTGAGTTGATGGATTAGCCAAACTCCAATACGAGATACACTTTTCACCCACCATCTTACATACCCATGCTCATTGATCCACGCCAGAAATGACTTACAAACATTCAGCCTTTTTTTTTTATATCAATCGAATTCCAGCATAGAGTACAACTATGCAATGTGTTTAATGATTTTGCTTCATATGAGCACACAAAGGCAAGCAGATTTTACCTTGAGGAACTTGTGAAGGAGGAAAGCGAACCAGTTAGTGAGCATCTTCTCAGCCACAGACTCGGTCCTGAAAAGAACAAAGAAGTGTATATATTTAAAATAAAATATAAAATATAATGCCTAAAACATAGAACATGTGATCCAGACTACACTTGTTTTGCCATCAATACTGACTACATTCCCATCTGAAAGTACTGGAACGACATAGAGACGCACTGAGGGCAACTGGGTTTGAGATCAAAGTGTACATTTCCAGATATTTACATCCAGATTTGATAAACAACTTTGAACATGGCACCTTTCATGGCAGACCACCCAATTTCTTCTGGTTTTAAAAGTACTGAAACAGACACAGTCTTAAAGTAAACCAAAGAAAACAGCACTTGATATTTTTTTTAGCATTGCAATACTTGTTTGGAATGACTGCATCACGCTGGCACCAAACTGTCGCATTATTCTTTTGTGATGGTTTGCAGGTTCGCACCACAACTCCATTCAGCTGCTGTTTGTCTCGGGGCGTTTCTCCCGTCAGTCTCCTTTTCAGAAGGGGAAATGCGTGTTAAATTGGGTTAATGTCTGGTGATTGACTTGGCCAGTCTAAAACATTCCTCTTTCCCCCTCCCCTGATGAAGTCCTTTGTTGTGGTGGCAGTGTGTTTTTTGGGTCATTGTCTTGCTGCAGGATGAAGTTCCTCCCACTTAGATTGGATGCATTTTTCTGTAAATTGGCAGGCAGAATGTTTCTGTACTCGTGACAATTCATTCTGCTGCTTCCAACGTTGAGTTACGTCATCATTAAAGATTAGAGTTCCTGACCATTGAGCTTGGATGTTTTCTTATATGTTCCTTGGTATTTCTGTTGCATCACTTTGGTATAGGTTAATCTTGGATCCAGTATTATTCAATGAGTGAGTACGTACTGTAGCTATGCATAATACTAGTGCCATGACTACAATATAATATATTTTTAGTTAAAAAATTACTTGGTTTATCGTTTTTTAACAACAAAAAAGCAATCTTCAAACGGTGAAATCCATGGCTAAATAATGGATCACACCTGAGCAAGAATAAGCACCTGTCAGACGTATGTTCCAATACTTTTGACCACTTGAAGAAATATTTTTCCCCCTTTAGACCGCTTACCATTTCATGTAAATCTTGAGAAATGAAAACTGAAATTCTGATCTACTCATAGTCTCGTTGTTGTCTTTTGATCTCAAACTCTCAAATGTCTGGAGTGTATAGCGAAATACAAAAGACTTGCCTTTGCTCTTCCAGTACTTTTAAAATAAACCGTATACAGTGTGTCAGAGGTACAAGTATAGGTGTGGAGCACAGAGGCAGCACTTCACTCTCTTCTTCACTTCTCTCTATTCACCATCCTTCTCTGTCCATTTACATATTTCTCTCTCTCTCTCTCTCTCTGTGTCTCTCTGTCCTGACCACAGACCCTTTCATGTTTTGCTTGCCTTTGAAGCAATGCAAAGGATACAGACACACATATTCGCCTCATGTGAACTGTATTAAACACACTCATAAACAGATTTCCATGCTGTTCTCTAGAGCACATGAGGATTATTTTGAAAGGGAGATGAGCTGATGTTTTTGTTGAGGGAAGGGGAAAAAAGATAAGGTAAAAAAAAAACAGGAAAAAAGAGGGAGAGGAATAAGAGAGTGAACAGAAAAGAGAGAGAACAAACAGTATCCAGACAGGAGTGGTTAACGAACATGAAAAATACATGAAAGAGTTACTTTCTCACTCCGACAGATCAGCATGTCTGTGGAATACCAATACCTTTCCTCCTTCTATTATTTCTCTCTCACTCTCTCTGTCTCTATCTGTCTCTCTCTCTCCCACACACACATACACACAAAACCACTGCTTCTTTATTTCACCTCAAAAAATCAGAACAATGCGTGAATTTTCTGTTTGTGGAATGTTGGAATGACAGATTAAAAAAATACATTTGTCTCTTGCACACACACACACACACACACACACACACACACACACACACACACACACACACACACATATATATATATACATAGTGAAAGCTATAAAGGATGGCTTGGCTTCAATTTACTCCACAGCATGTAGGGAAAATGAGTCTCCTAATGCCCATGAAAATAACTCTTATTATCTCCGAGATGACGGAAGTGTGCACGTGTGTGTGTGTGTGTCTGTCTGTATGCCAGAAAGGCGAGGAACAAGGTAGGCGGAACGAGGCTTTACTGCAGATCTCTCTCCTTCACACACATGAGAAAAAAGATAATGCTCTCACTGCATCCGAGACAAGGATGGAGAGACGGATATACGCGAGTGGGGGAACATAACCTCACTGGATGCAACATCACTGGATTATTCATTTAGAGTAACGTCCACGACTAGAGATCATGCTACATTTACACATGCTAGTTGATTTTTAAAACAAGAATAAAGATACTGTTATACTGGACACTCTTGACTGAAAGCACTGAATAACTCGTAATAGCATGAATCCTCAACACACAGCATCGTGCAGCATCAGGAGGAAGCGAAGTGGCATTTCTTGTCTTAAAAAGAGTTTTACATTATTTATTATGGATGGGAATCACCAGCGACCAGTGGATACGATGTTGTCACGATACCTAGCTGCCGACTCAGTTTGTATTACGATTTTGTAAATATCATCATTTTACAAATATCCCGATTCTTCAGTATGTGTATTTTTTTTTCCTGATTTTGTTGCAATTCTAAAGAAACTGTAAAATTAAAACCCTCCTACCACACAGAATGCTTGCTAAGGTGTGAATAGTTTCGAGTTCACCTCCTATGGAATTATAGAGGAATGGCAACATTTTGCTACCTCAGTTGCAAACAAATAAACTTATATAAATTGTATGCACACGAATTGCCACACAAAAGAATCAAGATGCATACAGTGGGGAAAATATTTATTTGATCCCCTTCAGATTTTGTAAGTTTGCCCACTTGAAGAAAATTAAGCAAAACATGACTTAGTACTTGATGGAGAAACCCTTGTTTGAGGGCACAGGGTTAAGACGTTTCTTTTTGTTGGTTACCAGGTTTGCACAGATCTCAGTAGAGATTTTGGTCCACTATTCTTTACAGAACTTCTCTAAATCCTTAAGGTTTCTTGCCTGTCGCTTGGCAACAAGAAGTTTCAGCACCGTCCATAGATTTTCTATAGGATTATGGTCTGAAGACTGGCTAGGCCACTCCATGACCTTTATGTGCTTCTTCTTGAGCTACTCCTTTGTTGCCATGGCAGTATGTCCAGAGTCACTGTCATGCTGGAACACCCATCCATGACCCATCTTCAGTAGGATCTCATCCAAGATTATATAGTACATGGTCCCTTCCAATTACCCCTCTGTACCTTATGGTCAATTATGACCATGTGCCATCTTTAGGTAGGGGGACCTTGCAGACCTTGCAGAAGGATTTCAATCCATGGTGGCGTATCGTGTTACTTATGGTTTATTTTGGTGACTGAGGTCCCAACTGCCCATTAAGATCATTTACAAGCTCATCCTGTGTAGTTCTGGGCTGATCCCTCACTTTTCTCATAATTACATTTACCCCATGAGGTGATATCTTGCATGGAGCTCCAGACTGAGGGCGACTAATGGTTACTTTCTATTTCTTCCACTTGCGATAATGGAATAATCACTCCAACAATTGTCCTTTTCTCACCAAGCTCCTTGCTGATGGTCTTGTAGCCCATACCAGCCTTGGATTTTGTGGACTGTTGTCTTTTACACACATAATGACTTGTTGTTAGGAGCAACTTCTTAAATTAATCTGTGTACCACATGAGCACATAACCAACTATGGGAGCCAGAATTACTGTTGGTTGGTTGGTTGGTTGGTTGGTTGGTTGGGGATCAAATACTTATTTTACTCACTGAAATATAATTCAATATATAACTTAAAAAAAAATTATACATGTTTTCTGGATTTTTGATTTATATTATGTCTCAAACCTATGATACAAAGGATAGACCGTTCATTTCTTTGTAAGTGGGCAACCTTACAAAATCTACAAGGGATCTACAAATAATTATTTCACCCACTGCAATCTCAAGCTCTGACTCCTGAGATAAATCGTATGCAGCATAGAAATTGAGAGTTCTACTAGAAATTGAGAGGGTTTACTTTGTACAAGTTTCAGCCTGTTTTTACTTCCCCAGATGAAAATCTTAAGAGAATTTGGTTGCGAATAAGTGAGATCGGTGGTCGTCAAATGCATGGGCATTTCGGTTCATTGTGCAGTTCCTCTCATTCAGCTTCGCTAGGTTTATCTCTGCCATCCCAAGACTCCAAGAGTAACACCTTTGAGATGCGTGGCATCATCATCTACAGTAGAAATGCCTTTGCACACAAGTTGTTCTCTTTATAATGAGATTTTTAAGCTTCTACATTTCACAAAGTTTTCTGCACTCGCACCACAAAGGTGAGATAATTGTAGTGCTCCATTCCACTGAAATTCTAGTTCTATATAGTATATCAGGGACTATAATAAGCTTATCCCTATGATTGTGGAAAAAAAAAAAAAAAAAAAAAAACGGAAGCGTGTGACGTGTTGAACCAATCACGTTACTCTGCATGTGGGGAGAGCGAACAGCTTCCACACCTCACGCAGAACGCATATGACATTCTAAACTGGCTGAATGAGTACATCTGAATTTGCATTGTTATTTAAAATGCCTATTCGAAAGCATTTGAAGAGTTGAATAGTGTTGAGTATTATGGTCTAGACAAAAATTCACTGCTGGTGATGCGGTTTTTCCTGAGGATGTAACAGCATGCGTATTCAAATCTGTACTGTTCAAGTTCGTACTGGTGCGTGTTGTGATCAAAGTGAATACAGTTTAGCTAGTTTACATTACATTTCATGCAAACTTAAATAATTCTTTTGATTGTGTTCAAGCTGCTTTGCAACGATGAAAATTGTTAAAAGCGCTATACAAATAAAATTGAATTGAATTGAACTGAACTAGTGCGGAGTGATTCTCTGTTAATTCAGTTCATTCTAATTAAAGAAACAGGCCGCACATCACTGAGGACTTCTTGTGGGAAAATGTTTAAATATCACTTCAGAGATATGGAAATTGTCCAGATGAACAAGTTAATTTAAAATATGATTCAGTATCATATCCTGAGTTATAATTTTGCCCGTCAGTTCTGTCTTTGGTGCCACTGTTAAAGAAGTTTGTACAAATTTCTGTTACAATGTTAAATACATAATAAATGAAGAAAAATATCATATATGCTACCAGTCAAAAGTCTGAACATTTCCATAGTCCTTCCTGATTTCATTTTTTTTTCTATATTGTAAAACAACGCTGAAGGCATCCAAAGTACACAATAATCTCCTTTGAACAGTTGATATTGACACGTGTCTGAGACGGGGTAGTGATAGCTCAGTCAAGGCAATGAGTTACTGATTGGAAGGTCAGGGGTTCAAGTCTCAGCTCCAACACGTCTATCACAAACCTTGAGCAAGACCTTTAAACCCTACCTGCTCCAGGGGCGCTGTGGCGTGGCTGACCCAAGGCTCTGACCCCAGCTATGCTAGGATATGCAAAGAAATCATTTTGCTGTGCAATAATGTATACGTGAGAAATAAAGTAAAACTGCATTACGGCTATAATCTGAGGTGGTGTTTGTTAATTGGTGATTTTTGAGGCTGGTAACTCTAAATGAACTTCTCCTCTGCAGCAGAGGTCTTGCTTTCCATGGATGGTCTTCATCAGAGCCAGGTTCATCATGGTGCTTCATGGTTTTTTGCAAATGCACTGTTCCTGCAGGAACTATTACAGAACAGCTGACCTTTATGTCGTGAAATAATAATTGTCTGTTCTTGTTGTTACTTAATTACCTAATACAATATGGAATATTTCAAAATCCAGTATTGTTTTAGAAGGTAGAAAATAAATCCAAATTTGTGTTTTATTTGACTGGTAATATCTGTATCTGTACATTACTGTACCGAAAACTGCAAGTTTTGTGCACTGTTACTATTATTAATCCTTTTTCATTTTTTTTTCATTTTCGTTTACAATTTGCGGGTAGACACACTCACATTTGTAAGTATGTACAGTACAATATCTTCATTTACTGTAAGTGTTTGCTAAAAGAATGATGGATACACACACACATACATATGCACACACACACTATTAACTGAATACCGCTGTGTTTAATATTGGTTGCATCAGGCAGGGACAGATGGAGGTTCTTTTGCCTGCAATCACAGGCAGCCACTTGGATGACAGCTGCACACACACACACACACACACACACACACACACACACACACACACACACACACACACACACACACACACACACACACACACACACACACACACGCATAGCTTTCTTTCACACAAATATGACTTGAACTGACAAACATTTTAGACGATGGCCGTGTTCCCATTCTCTATTCAAGCGAGGGTTTGGCAGACACGCAGCAAAGAGTGAAAACAACTGAGCTTCAATTAGAGGGGAGAAACAGAGTGGGGGAAAAAAGCAAATCTCCAAAAAATTATTTATCAAAATCCATTATCTGTCAGATGTTTCCTAAACACGTTTACATAAGAGCCTCTCAGGAGCGATGCACCCAAAGGAGAGCACGCAACACACACACACACACACACACACACACACACACACACACGTTCGCATATGTGCACCCCCAAGCCAAAAAAAAAAAAAAAAAAAAAAAAAACCCACCCATACACAAGCAGATCTTAATGGGAGCTATTTGCACGACTAAATGAGCTCGACTCATCCTTGAGAAGCAAGCCAAATAAAATCTTTTGTGCGTTCTTCCACTTCTCTCTCCTCTTAATGTCTCTCTCTATTCGAATGCTTTAAAAGAAAGTCTCACTCTCTTTATTTCTCTCTGACTCCTTCTGTAGCCTTTTGAGTATCATTAATGAACATCACTGTTTCATTAGCCAATTACATGCTGCGCGCGTGTGTGTGTGTGTTTGCATTTATGGGGTAAAGGAATGCTTCAGTGAGGAGGTGACATACAGAACAATGTTTCTCACTAATAGTCCTTTCCTAGCTGCCCTGGTTGGCTGAAAATCTCATTACCAAACTCGGAGAAACACACACACACACACACACACACACACACACACACACACACACACACACACACAAACACACACGCTGAAAACACGCGTTCACGCAGCATGAACACTCATGAGTGAGAAAGGGCCGGAGGCAACAGAGCCGTTCCATTTTTAGTCACCATTCCCTCTGGATTCAGATATTAACATGCAGAACTCAGAGAGTGGTCAGAGAGAGAGAGAGAGAGAGAGAGAGAGAGAGAGAGAGAGAGAGAGAGTTACAGGATGGGTTATGACTGCACAGACACTGACTTTACAAGCAGAAAGTGGAATGCAAATGTCACGCTACTAATGAGCATGTGTGCAGAAAAAAAAACACAAAAGGAAGGAGCGAAAAAAAAAAAACACCACTTCTTACAAATACAATGTACATTTTTAATGATCGTTTTGTGTTTACTATGCATTCTCTCAGACTCCAAGCACCATCAAACTCATACAGTACGTTATCCTTAAACCTTAATACCTGTATGGGAGTATGGAGTAAGGAATTAAACATGACAAGGTTTAATCAGGAGATTACAATTTTCGTACATAACCAATAACAATAATGCATCACTCTTTAGTAATTAATGGTAACCAGCTTCATTCCCTCTGAGTTGATGTGTGCATGTGAAGCGCTCGGGAAACACTACTGAAAACACGACAGTCCGTGCTGTCGAAAAAGTTACGTCAGTGAAAGAGTTTTAGAACAACAGAGATCAGTTTTGTGACAGAACTCCCAGTAAAAATAAAGATGGCGGAAGGCGAGGCAGAGTCAATCTGATGTTCGTGAAAGGAACAAATAAATTACTAGCAAGCATATAAGGAGCCTGGCTAGTAAGGATAGGAGGATAGTAAGGATAAAAAATTATCTGTTGAATTATTGATGGCAATTAATCAATTAGAGATTTAATCTTGTGGCACGGTGGCTTAGTGGTTAGCACCTACAGTATCTCCCCGTGCTGGGTGGGTTTCCTCCGGGTGCTCTGATTTCCTTCCACAGTCCAAAGACATGCTGATTAGGCTGACTGGCATTCCCAAATTGCCCGTAGTTTGTGAATGAGCATGTGAGGTTGTATATGTGTGCATGCACTACGATGGATTTTCTAACTAACATGTTCCATCAAGGGTGTACCCCCCCTCATGCCCCCTCCCCCATGACCCTGTATACAGGGTAAAGTGGTATCAGCAATGAGTGAGTGATGAGAGATTAATCTTTAACTTTTATTCATTTCAATTCAATTCAATTTGTATAGAGCTTTTAACAATAGTCATTGTCGCAAAGCAGCTTTACCCAATCAAAATAATAATTTAAGTTTGTATGGAATGTATTTATCTCTTTGTTGAGTAACACTTAATAAAATAACAGTATGAACTGTCATCATATCTCAAGATTTATAGCTTCCTTCTACGTTTTCAAAAAACTGGATACCAAACTTTATCATAAAAAGAGTAGAAGAGTCTATCTATCCATCTACCTTTAAAACCATGCATACATTTCATTTTCTTCTGTCCATCATCTGCCAGACAGATCCTAATGAACAAGCTTGTTACTATAGAAACAATAACATACTAAGGTTAAAGAATTCCAGCTGCATTATAGCAACGATAAATGTGCTCACCAGCATCTCCTTTTCTCTCTTTTGAGGTTAATGAGACAAAAAAGCAGCTTGTCATTTTACAGAGAAACCATAAAAGCAGAAACTCCTCTCTCCTGAAACTGTTCCCATGCTGGGAAACTTCACAAAGCACTGTGTGCGCTACAAGCGCTACAAATGAGAATCCTCATAAACGCTTCATAATGAACTAATTGCATCAGATCAATGATTACGTGTTTTTTTTCCTCCTTTATTAAAAAACATTATTACTTTTTGTTTAATGCTTCTCATCATTGTGGTTGGAGTTGGAGTGTGGAGTGTTTGCTATATATGATCCTGTGTATGAGCTAACACTATATGAGATGTGGTATAATTCTAATAAATCCTTTGTGAGTCCCCAACATACAGTATGAACGAGTTCTGTTCACAGCTTGTTTGCAAGATAATTTTTTTTCCTAAGTCCAACAAACATTGCTAAGGTACTGAGATACTAAAACATTTGGTTATACACAGTATAAAACTAACATGTTCCATGATCTTGATTCCGTGATCTTGATCCATGATTCCTTGTGCTGATGTTGAATGTTTAATGTTAAAAGAACAAGCAATGTCTGCCATCTTTTCACCTCGCTCCTTTCTCTCAATTATTTTCACGTTTGTCTCCATCGTTATTGCTTGACGCTTACCACTTAGTGGTACCAGCTTCAGCGCCGGTGCTGAACGCACATACCCTGGACATGTGATCTAACTTCTGCGATCTTTGAAAGTTCGTAACTTGAATGTTCGTATGTAGGGGACTTTCTAATGCTATATGGACCTGTGCAGTTATTTAATCACAAAAGGCTGCGATTTATTACATACATACTAAGGTTAAAGAAGTTAACCTTATATAATGTAATATTTTGTTTGTTTTGTTCAACCTTATATAATGTAATATTTTGTTTGTCAATAATTTAAGTATTTGTTTATTGTTTAAACACTTTTGCGGTGATAAATAAATATTGGCAAGTGAGCTCACTTGTGCCATTATTTGCTGTTAGCCTAGATTAACTTTTAATAGTTACATATTGCAGTTTAATTCGCAACCACAATACAGTATGTGTCAGAATAATCTCAATGTGATTTTCTGATCAAATCGTGCAGCACTAGTATTTATTCATTTACTTTTTGATCTCAGAACGTGAATGCATTCAATAATACATGCAATTAACATACCAGGATAAAAAAAATCTAATATAAATACAGTACCAATCAAAAGTTTTCTGCAATGAAGAACAAGACTGAAGATTTAAAATTGATGAAAGAACACATACAGTAAAGTAAAGCCTTTATTTTGTACTTTACAGCACAGTGAAATTCCTTCTTCAAATATCCCAGCGTATTGGGGTCAGAGCACAGGATCAACCATGATACAGCGCCCCTGGAGCAGAGAGGGTTAAGGGCCTTGCTCAAGGGCCTAACAATGGCAACCTGGCTGAGCTGGAAATCGAACCGCCAATCTTTCAATCAGTAACTTAGTGCCTTAGCAAGAACAACAAGAACAAATTTTGTCACATGCATTTGCAAAAC
This sequence comes from Clarias macrocephalus, assembly GCA_011419295.1. Taxonomy (NCBI): domain Eukaryota; kingdom Metazoa; phylum Chordata; class Actinopteri; order Siluriformes; family Clariidae; genus Clarias; species Clarias macrocephalus. The sequence continues at coordinate 53,822 of JAAGKR010002140.1, forward strand.
CCATCAAGTGCCAAAATCAAGCTGACTCTAATGAAGGCCAACCCAGGAAAGCAAGACCAAAACTTACCTCTTCTGCAGAGAAGAAGTTCATTTCGAGTTACCAGCCTCAGAAATCACCAATTAGATCAGACTGGTTATGAAGGCGTTACAGATCATGAGTAGCAGACACATCTCAATATTAACTGTTCAAAGGAGATTATTGCATCAGCATCGTTTTACATTGTAGAAAGAAATAAAAATCCAAAAAGAATGGAATTAGAAGGTGTGCCCAAACTTTTGATTGGTAGTTTATAAACGGCTTCACTTGAGGCATTTCAAAAGTTTTTATCCTTGTTATTTATGAGACTATTATTATATGCATGTGGGTCAATTTGAAATGACTCTGATGATATTGTGCGATTCCTCAAGATGTCTCATTTGCAAGCAAGCACCTCAGGGGTGCCTCTGACATACATATTATCTTTCATATAAAAATAAACTAAGTCCTTTGCTCTGCTCGTTTTCACGGAAATGCTGTGGAGCATCGAGCACGCATCAAACTGCCTTAAGCGGATCTTCTTCCGCAGCAATATAAACTAGTTTCTCTTTGACCACGATAAAGATGGCGAAGGGAGAAAGAGAAAAGGTCTGAGATCCAAATATAAAGTAGTGGGTTATTGTGGAGTTTTATTCAGTGAAGCCAATTTCAAGCCCTTTAATGGATCATCTCGTTAAATCTCATATGACTCATGAGACACGACTCACACTGACAAATATGTGACACGCAGACGCGTGTAAATTGCGTTACATTAAGCCGGTGTGGTCAAGCAGAGAGACGGAACGAGAGACCGAAAACAACGTGTCATGTTAGGAAGAGATAAAATCGCAAAGCAGTAAGCAGAGAATGACAGAGTGAGAGAGAGAGAGAGAGAGAGCGGTAGAGAGAAGAGATCTCCAGCGGCTCCGCTGCAGCAAGCTCTTCACTTTCACCAGCCTCTTTTGACAGGGTGAAGGGCGCCGAACACGAGAGAATACAAAAGGAGCGTGTCGAATTGATAATCCCTGAAAATTTCAGTAGGGTGGGGGGAGTGGCGTAGAAAGGTATTGTCTAATGCGATGGGCTTCTCATGCTGGTTGTTCCCCCCCCCCCCAAGCACAGGAGGATTACAGCATTATGCTCCTAATGACGACTGATAATGAGAGAGACACCACGTCTGTCACGTTAAATAACAGCATAATCTGTGCTTTTGCCTCCATCGCTTTAAATGTATGCATCTGCATGTATTTCCTATGATTATTAACGAGACTCACATAGAGGAACATACAGTAGTATTACGAACGAAAGGGAGCGAGGAAGGGCAAATTAAATAAAGGAAGGAGAGCGAGAGAGAGATCTTAGATTAGAGCCCTGGTTGGAGTTTTGCTGCACAAAGACAACTTCACTTAAGCTCCATCATGTCTTCATTTAATGAATCAATACGGCATTAAAATAAGCATTAAGGATGTCTGGGTAAAAAAAAATAAATAAATAAAAATAGGCCTTACTCTGATTGACACATAATTCTGCGAGATCAGAAAATGAAGCCAAATGTGGAAACATCGAATGACAGAAGTCCAGAAGGAGAGAAAGAGAGAGAGAGAGAGAGAGATAGAGAGAGGAATGTGGAAAAAGAGATAGCGATAGAGAGAGGGCTGAGGCCCAGCTGCTCCTGCATGTTTTATGAGGTGGTAGAACACAGACGATAAACGACACTGACAACCGCACTGCATTCTGAGCCCGGAGAGAGAGAGAGGCAGAGTAAGACAATGGCGGCGAGAGTGGGCAAAAATAGTGAGGAATGCAATGCATAAAGAGGACCTCGTAACATTCCTCTGCTCCTCATTAATAATTTCCATAAAATTCCAAGCCATAAGCTCAAGCGAGATAACAGATGAATGATCGCTTTGGCCAATTTGCTCCATTTTTAGTACAGTCCGTGGTATATACTGTATGTGTGCACACACACACACACACACACGCACACACGTGAAGTATTGTGTGTAAGAGTCTAGCACTCCCGCTTCTCAACTAGTCGATTCCTGTGCAGCGTGTTAGTAACAGCAAGCCTCTGCACAGCAACTTCACCACCAAACTTTGACAGTTTCTGACAGTTTCTACTGGAAAGTGCACATTTCAGCAGCTGCACACGTGTGTATGATCTCACCTGCGCAGCAGCAGCTTGGGGTGGTTCTTACTCTCCAGGTTCTTGTCAATGAGGTCAGACAGAAGGTGTTTGAGGACATCTGTTGCGTACTCCAGTCTTCCCTGCAGCGCCGTCATGATGAGCGAAGCCACATTGCCTCGGTCGCGCATCGAGAAGGAGCGCTGCAGCTCGAGCGTCCGGATAAACGTCAGCAGAAACACTTTGTTGTTGATCAGCTGAGCAAACAGCTTCAGAGCCTTTTCCACCATCTGCTGTCCATTACCTGAGACCTGCAGGGGCGCACACACAGGCAATGCACATTGGGCTTTTAGAGCTTTTATTCATTGATAATAGAAAATAGTATATGCTCAAGGCGTTCAAGTCAAACCGAGACTTTTGGGTGCAGTTAAACATTCTTTTAAAGAAGGCCCGACGTCCATGAATGACGATCGTGACCTTGGTGGCTCGCACCCGACAGTCGTTCCTGTAAACGTCCAGAGAGTGAAACGCTCTCAGGAACAAAAACAACCTTGATTGATCACCAGAGGCGTTCTGCTTTTTTTTTTTAGCACAATGCACCTCATCCTGCCCACCAACACCACTTGCATTTACAGGAATTCAGCTGCCAATTCCCCTGTACTATCCTGACCACCATCCAAGCCATTTCCTTGGCCGCGTCTGGGCCGTTAAAGGAGTTCCGGCTAGGCCAGCGTTTCAGATGTGAAGCAGGCCGTCTGATGGGGCCGAGAAAACTTTCTACGCTGATGGTGTCCAAGCACTAGTGAATCATATAGAGAAACGTAGAGAATTTTTACTTTCATCTGCGTTCTGTTATTCTGCACAATTTGTTTGACTTGTGTATCTCACAAATTAGTTTTCATTTACACACTGCATATAAAGCAGCCTTGCTATGTTCCTGGAAGGCTTAATGGACTGCTTAATGGCTCTAAATGCGCCTTTTTTTTTTAACCTTGTGAAATGTTTGTATTTTAAAAGATTTATGTGTTTAAGACAAAATGGTATCGCTTTTAATGGAGAATCCTTTGACGATTGTCTAGAGTGTCTCTAGTCACGGGAGGGTTAAATCATTACTGTATGCAGTATAATCTGAAGAACATTATAGGCAAACAGTACTCAGGTATTGAAAGGATGTTCAGTACTGTATGATAACTCAAAAAAAAAAAGAAAAAAAAAAGCATTACAACAATGTTCTCTTGTATTTGTATCCAACATTAGAATGAGACAATGGAATAAAATAAGCTATTTTATGTGTTGTGTATCCATGTGTGAGTGACATATTATGCACGCCACTTAGATAGTAATTGAAGTTGATTTATAAATACCTTCGGATGAAACTTGATAATGAAAGCATTCTATATAATTGTGCCGTTTCTATGAAAAGATTTTTTAAAATAGTCAGGTCCATTTCCATTCTTTCGCAGGCAAACGTGCGTAAATGATTACGTGTGCTACAGTACATCTTAAAGATGCACTATATAGGGATTGGGTAACAAAACATCGAAATATTCTATTAACGTCTGACTTCCTGTCACATACTCTTAACCTTTAAAGAGGAGACGATTCTGCAAACACTGTGAAGCACACTTTCAATGTCAGTTAAGAACAAACGACTGCTGCTGGAGAACTCTCGCTCGTAATAAGAAAGTGGAGAACAATGGCTGGATAGAGACATTGGGAAACCATTTTCCATCTACAGGCTTCTGAGCAACTGAGCATTTGCTACTCCATTACTCCTGATAAGATGACTGCTGGTGGGTGAAATTCTGCAGTGCTCGATATGTGTGTGCGCGTTCGCATGCGAGTGTGTGTGTGTGTGTGTGTGTGTGTGTGTGTGTGTGTGTGCCTAGCCTCAATTTTCACTGTGCTTCTCTTCTCGGGTTTGTTCAAACAGAGTATACTCATTCCACTTTCTCAAATGAAGCTCGATCATGATTAAGAGTTTCACACACACCTCGAGCTCCCGAAGAACCGGGTGGTCCTCGATGCCAGGGAACAGCACTCTCATGGCGTAAGTGCGGTAGTCCAGGTGAGGGATTCCAGCTCTGTCGAGATCGCTGGTCAATTCGTTAATGTCTGTTTGTAACTCTGCGAAAGCTGGTGAAGGAAAGAGAGAGGCAAGCGACAAATCATGTTAGACTCAGGGTCTGATCGGGATGTTTGACATCGACGGTCTTGACTATCCACTAGGGTACGGCTACATTTAATGATTTCTTGAAAGCACCATATGCTGGAAGGGCACTTAAAAGTATTGATCAGTTAGCCTGTCTATTTTCGAGGTCATTGCCTTTAATCAGCACTGGATGAAGACGTTCGTGAAATTGGTAGAGATTGGCTTGATGTGTTCTGTCAGCACACTGTCCCTGCAAATAAACATTGATATTGTCCATCAAGATACAAGTTGCAATGCAATGTGTGTAAATACATCTCTCCAGCAAAATAAAAAAAATTCATAAAATCAGTGACAGTTTTTTTCTTCTTCTTCACATTACTCTGTCTTTAGCACTCTGCCTTTGAGACAGACATTTACGCTCGTTCGGTGGGACTCGCAAGCTCAGATGGATTTCGCATCAGAATGAATCAAACTTCCCAAAATAGGTAAAAAAAAATAATAATTTTTGCACCACTCTGGAGCTGTCACATTATCTAACATCCACATAATCAGTTTTAATGCTACTGCTTTTTTTTTTTTTTAATAACAATTTTTTTTCACCCATCCATGCATGCGCACACATATACACACGTGCACAGATGTGCAGATAATGAATTGACTGTCTGCTCAAGTGTGTGTCCCCTGCTGCTGGAGAGCGAAGGTGAGGCTGCTTTAATTGGGTCCATTCTGACTGAGCAGCACTCTACCCTCAGGGAGTCTCTCTCCTATCTCCTATCCCTCATTCCCTCTCTCACTTTTACTCAGTCTGCTTTTTTCCCCCGCTTTTTCTTTTCATGACACACAAGCCAAATCTTTCACCCACACACATACACATGCTGAATCTCTGTCCAACATAGTTTCAGGAATACCCCCATGCCCTGTGTCCATAGCTCACCAGCACAGCACCCATTACCTGCCTGAAAGCAAGCATGTGTGTGTGAGTATGTGTGTGTTGCAACTCAATTTACGAAAAGTCCACTTTAATACAAAAAAATAAAAAATAAAAATGAGTATGCCTTGCCTGAGTATTACATCATTACACCATGGCTGAAGGCTTGGTGTGTGTGTCATTTAGCTACATCATTAGCCACAGAAGACTACAGTAATTGAGGTGAAATCGAGCGTCTGGAAATAAGACTGAAAGGAGCGTGATTTAGGAGAACATCATGGGTGAACGCTCGAAAGAAAAAGGGCACCACAGATAAAAGGAGCTTGTGTCTTGAACGAAATGAAGATTTTTTTTTTTTTGTTTGCGCCAGTTTGACATCATATCGTATCTCTGGATGTGTGTGTATCAGCATCCTCACCCTCTTTGCACTCAAGCGCCACCCTGGACTCCAGGTTGTCCATCTGCATCTGCAGCCGCTTGAGCGTGAGGTCGTTCTCGCGTGACTTGCGCTTGTAGGCGATGAGGACGAGGATGACGATGATCAGCAGAAGGCCTCCGCCGGCTGCTATACTCACGATGGCGGGTAGAGTCAGGAGGCTGTCCGATAGGATGTTCACAGAGCCGGGAGAGACATGAAGACCGCCTACCTGCACCTGAGCAAGGAAGCAGACACAAACATGTTCATCCTGTCAAGCAATCCTGTCCAGGTGATTATCCTCTCCTGCTGTCAGCGACTTGTTTTCTTTGATGACTCAACTTTGTGGAGGCAATTGGATACCCATAACGGAGATGACCACAGAACCACCTATGACATGTGTTGCATCATTACACCATATTATCTTGTTGGTAGATCAATCTCGGCATACTGTAGCACTGACATCAGATGAAGCTGTATCGTTGGGGTTTTCAGACTGTGTTTACTTACAGATCACTTTATTCCACCCACAGCCTTGCAGATAAACAGTTAGAGACTAAAGCATATTTTTTTTAATGCACAATTTTCGGTAATCCCACTCCTTCCCCTCGTCATTAGCAGTTTCTGTGGGCTGAACCGCTGTCGTGTCAGTATCAGTACTGAGAATAGTCATCGCCTATAATATCTGATCACTTGGGGTCGTTTAATTGGTAGCCTTTTTATCACAGTATACAGAGATTCTCTGGGTTATCTGGCATGATTCGGTGTTATCTGGCAACCCCTGGCAAGCAGAAAGCCACGGCGTGAGAGAGCATGGGCGTGCGAGCGGAAAAACTAATTGTTGGTACTGTACGTGAGAAAAACATTTCTAATAACGGGAAAAAATGTTAATTAATCCCGACAGGCATAAATGAGTCATGGGTACCCGTGATCCTGTCACCAGTTCACTATCAGTTATATAACTGATAATCATTAGTAATGTTATAACTGATCAGTGTACACACACTATTAGTAGAGAAAATAATTCTCGTCCTCGTATAAACATAGTTGGCTTTCATAAGGTTGAAATACATTAGGAAACACATACGATTCAGTGGCTGTAGCGCCGAGCTTATAATTAATAACTCATCCATTCTTAAAGAAGCTTTCAGCGTCTCAAGCACCCGAGCCCGACAGGAAGGTCTGGCTCGCTTCCTCTGGCTGATTAGGGTAAGAAATGCTTTTACTTTCTCTGTCATGCAACCCACATCCTTAACATCCTTGAAGAGAAACCGCCGCCGTATTTAAGATGACTTTTCTGCAAATCCTGAGATTTAAATTAATAAGTAAAGAACACTGGGATCCTCTAAGTGACGCGGCCTGGGAAAAGCTTTTACATGGTGAAAGTTTTTAAATTGGCGAACATTGTGTTTAAAGATAAAAACTGCACTTTGCATCTGATTAGAAACCGAATAGACGCTGGTCTGTAACGCTGTATATAATATATATATATAACAACTCGATTGAATAGTGACGTTCACTGTAAGAAAGATTTTAAAAATCTTTAAACAGTATTGTCTGTAGGCGGCACAGTGGTGTAGCGGTTAGCACTGTTGCCTTGCACTTCCAGGGACTGGGTTCGATTCCAGGCCTGGCTCGATTCCTGTCTCTGTGTGCATGGAGTTTTCATGTTCCCCCAGTGCTGGGTGGGTTTCCTCCGGGTACTCCGGTTTCCTCCCACAGTCCAAAGACATGTAGGTTAGGTTAATTGGCCGTAGTGTGTGAGTGTGTGTATGTGTGTGTGCCCTGCGATGGATTGGCACCCTGTCCAGGGTGTACCCCGTCTTGTGCCCTAAGTCTCCTGGGATAGGCTCCAGACCCCCCGTGACCCTGAATGAGTGAGTGAGTGAGTGAACTGTCTGTGTGCTAGAATTCATCCATAACATCAGTCATAGACACACTCTACATTACCATGACTTTGTACTGTCCGGTGAGGTTGGGCGGCTCACACAGCAGCTGTGTATCAGAGACTGTGACGGAGCAGGGCGTCTCTCCCAGGAGCACAGTGTAGTTCAGCTTCACTCCCCCTGTGCCTGGAGGAACCAAGTTCTTCCCCTGAGAAAACACACACACACACACACACACACACACACACACACACACACACACACACACACACACACACACACACAAGTACTATCCTTGTGATTGATATCATAATTAGCGTACAGTAGCTAATTCCAAGCCCTAAATCCAACCCTAAACGTAACCTCGGCCATCATGACGTACAAGTAAGGTTACTTTAAATGTCATACCTTCAGAATAATAGGAGAGCCTGGTTTCTGCTCCAGGACTCCATTAGTGCTTAGAGGCTCAAAGTAAGGGTTCGGGTAGTACAGGAAGTTCGTGTTGTTGTAAACCAGAAGGGCCTGCACGTTATTGAAGACGAAGCCGAACTCGTCCGCGTGCTTTACTGAGTCCAGGCCGGGAGTGTACTCGACTGCCAGGGATGGTGCAAAACAGCTCATAGTGGTGCTATTCTGAACCTTACACACCTGAGAGAGAGAGAGAGAGAGAGAGAGAGAGAGAGAGAGAGAGAGAGAGAGAGAGAAGTACTGCATGAAATCAAAGTATCAAATATGCAGGAGCAATGACAAACAAAGCATCTCTTGCAGTCCCGTTTCTATCCGAGTCAACAAACAATCGTGACACTCTTGCAGGTAGGAATCTGTGAAGAGACATGAAATTGCTCTTTGCTTTCCACTGCGCCAATCCTGACATGTTACAAGCCTACAAAAGCTTGTCCTTTTCCCAAATGACCTTTCTGCTCTAGACGGACAAGCGGCAAAATCAAAGGCTATCTCCTAATAATGTATGCCAGGCTTTTACCATTGAAAAAACATCTACTGTCAGGCATGGCCATTTTAGAATGGTTTAGTATTATTTAAAAAAATGATTTAGCTTTATCATGAAGTAGTAAATGGTCTGGTTCTTTTCCCTTTTAAAAACACACTCGTGCGCAGAGTCATGCATGACTACACACAAACCCACACTCGCATTGATACGCAGGTGCAGCGCTTCTCCTCCATGCTCCAGAGAGCCTGACTAAACCTCGAACAACAAAATTGATTGCCGTAAATCCCTGACTGTGCCGGGAGGGTTTCATCTCATCTCTCTCTCCTCTCCCACTCTCCAGGGAGAAACTTAATTAGAACTAAATATCTTCAAAGCACAGCAAACACCACGCCCGTACCTGTAGTTCTGGCCTGCATGTTGACGAGAACGATCGATACAAACTCCTTTTGGGCACGCAAACTTTTTTGTTTTTGTTTTTTTGTTACGGTTAAACCAGGCGGTCTGGCGTCAGAGAGCATCTAGGTAAATCTCATTTCGATGCTTTTGCCCTTTGGTCCTACACTCTGTCCTTTACGAGGCTGCACATAGCACACAACATAACACACAACCTGCTTGACTTTTTCACAAGAGGCAGGGAGTTTGTCCTTAAGCAATTTTTTGGCACGACTTGCTTGTACAATGTTGTGATTACTAATAAAACAAGCACACAATATCAAAAAGCTAAATTAAGTCTTGGACAACACCCAGATAACAATGCCATGGATCTCCGGTATCTGCCAAGGGACAGACAAGCAATATAGGGAGGAATAAAACCACGGTTTTCGAACAGGAGACATCAGGTTTGCTTTTCTGGGTGCTGTGCTGTCTTGGCCTCATCCACACAACAGCCTGTTTTGCATTCTCTGCTTTTAAAAGGACGCAAGCTTCATCCGGAATGCATGTTGACAGAAACACAGATCGAGCATTACAGCTGTGTGGGTGGACTGATACAGGGCCGTGGCATCGCCTTGTGCCAAACACTGACTGCTGCACAGCAACGTCTTTCATTATGCAAGAGCTGTCGCGATCAGGGTGTGAGCATGTTTTAAAATGAACCGCACCATGATATCACGCTACTGCGATGTCTCTCATTTCCTGTCAATCAGAGGACACACTGGGAAGGGGACAAAAAGGTTTATAGCAGGTGACATGTTTACAGTAGGGTGTGTGTGTGTGAATCGATTTATTTAAAGAAAAATACATACATGGAAAATGAACATACAGAAAAATATTCAACAAATGAATTCCTATTTGTTACACGATGGTATCTGCTACCAGGACTCTGCTATACAATTTGAATCTCGTTGTTCCTTGGATGTCGTTCTTTTTCCTCTCTGAGGAAGTGTCATGTGACAAGGAGCAGGGACAGATGCTACCACAGCAACACGCTTCATGCTGCCTGAAACCAAACTTGCATTAGCATTTTAGCTCTGGCTCACAATACCATCTGCTTCAAATCGTCTGGAAGCTGCTTGGTTTTTTTGCTCACTTCGGGCGTTTTGTCCCTCGCAGGCTACAAACACCCACCTTTCCAAATAATCTTTCGGTCCCAGGAAATTCAAATGTCCAAAATGAATTAATTTTGCCTTGTAAACCAACAGCCGTGAATTGCCGATTCACAGGATGCAGGGAGAACATTTTTATGCTGTGAGAAATGCTAGGAATTTCGGTCACACAGATCGTCCCTGACGACAAACTCACTGTCCAGTAGGCTGAAAATGCCTTTAATACTGTAACACCGAACCTACCGAGCATTACAGTTTAGTCTACCTCAGAACACTTGCACCAGCCTACAGCTATACAAAACCTATTTTATAATAAAGTGTTAAACATTGCATGTATTGTAATGGATGCTGTACTGAAAATGAAAAACTGAAGAGTCGTGTGGAGGAAGACTCGGGTGGCAGACGGAATTATAGCCTAGCTCTGGCTAAACATCACCCACCATCATCATGGAGGTATCGCACTGCATGTCACTAACCTGGAAAAAGCTTAGAAATTGAGGTATGAACTCTTCTGAGCAGATTTTCCCTAAAGTCAAAAAATCTGTCAAACCAGTGTAAACCAGGAACCCTAGTGTGCAAGTTTGAATATAAAAAATTCTAAGAATATCAGCCTCTGTAACTGTTATCAGCTGATACTCAGACACACATATATATATATATATATATATATATATATATATATATATATATATATATATATATAAGATAACCTCCCACAAATGTACGTAATGTACAATACCAGCAATGCAAGTTCAGACCTGCTTAAAATGTTTTCTTTATTTTTAATAGGAATAAAAATGGATTATGAATAACATTGAAAGGCAGGAAAATGAAACAGTAATAATAGCTTATATAGAATTATTCACCACACAGAAAAGGATCACACAATTCAAAAGAATCGTATAAAAGACGCCATTGTATAATCTTGGCATTGTCTCAGTCAGCGTCATGGGAAGCTACCTTTGCTTCTTTCTCATGAGACGACATTCCTCTGCATATGCTAAGTGTTTAAAAAAAAAAGCACTCAGGCTTCAGGATTACTATTTCTATCTTAACATATCATCAAAGCTAGAACAGAACCATGCAGAATAAACTTTCGCTCGTGCTGAAAGTCTGACATCAGTAGAAACCCTGGCCCCATTGGCCTTGATTTAAAAATCTCTCAACTTTAGACTTGGATGCAGCGTGGAACACGACCCTGCCAGCTCTTTCCCGTATGAAAACTGAAATATAAGTTCCACGCTAAAGGGTGAGGATCAGAGGAAGCACTCGAGGCAGACTCTGAATAATGCCCTTTGTTGCCTGTCTCTCCTTGCTCGTGTGACCAGGTGAGTTCAAAACCTTAAACTATCTGACTGAAAAGAATCCTTATTAATTGCAACTGTCTAAATGTACACAGCTATGTGCTGAACTGGCGACGAGACGCATAAGCCATCAGCCTTTAATCATCTGTTTGAGTTGGTGTTCTTTTAAGAGTGGTGTCTGAGGAGGTCTCTGACACTGATTGCTAGGAACATCGCCTGATTGCATGTGTTCCTGAAGTGCTTCCCTTCAGAGCTGTGCAGAAGTGCTGTTCTGATCAGCTAAGATAGCGACTGATAACACTTTAGGAATCCATCTTCTCACATGATTATTGTCTCTTCCTGCCATTCCATGTGCCTGGTGCCTCTTTTCTCTTTTCTGCTCAGAAAGGAACTGGGAAGGTGGTGGGGTGGGGTGGGGGGGACTTTCTGCCATAATCAGGACAATGATTAATGTCTCCATTGTAGGCAGGTGACAGGTACGGCTACATGCACAAAGGCAATTGTCTCCAATTTTGCTGTAGCTTTTGAGAATTCTGCCAGGTAAGGAAAGGGGGGGGGGGAGGGGGGGAGTGAGGAGAAGCAATTTGGGCAGGAGGCAGGTGACAATTTGAAGGCTGCATTGACAGGCTCTCTGCTCTGATTGCCAGGATGTTCCACTGTTTGCTTCTCCTCAGCGACAAAGGCAAAGAGGGAGGGATGAAGAGCTCTATAATTGTAACCTCGCCAGTTAATAAAAATTCACCCTTTCAGGCCATGAATCAAAGCCGGTGCTATTCTATAGTGAATGATCAGACAGGGTGGGGAGGTGCGATAGATTGAGCTGCTTCTTTCCCTTCTTCTTCTAGTCATCGTAAGGAAAGATATACATCAGGAAAAAGAAGGAGAGTATGAAAGAGTGAGGAAGACAAATCAAGCAACGGCCACCCAAAAGCCATATTTCAGCAGTTCTGTAAAAAGTCACACATCTGCGAACCTTCCTGCTGCACCAAGCTTGTGTCATTCTGCACTTCTTTTTGTCCTGTTTCATAAAAAAGGGTTTGGTGAAAAATTTCCTGTTCACATGTACGGAGAAAAAATTCATTCCTGATGCAAACTTACATATGCAGGAGTTCTTTCTTCTACAGATAATCAATATCAATATTATCAATATATCAATATATTAGTCTTTACATGAAGCTCACCAACCAAGTGTCTCATCAGAATACTTCATCAGAAATCATCAGAAATCCAAAATAATATTTTATGGATATAACATAACTCTAGTCTTATGGTGAATAAGACATACAAGCAATAAACAAGATAAAACAAGGTACTGCTTAAAGTTATGCCCTAGTTATGCATAAAACACACACTGAAGATGATGTGGCAAGAAAAAAAAAGATATAAGCAAAATATTCTACACCTAGGCATTTGGCTGACACCCTTATTTTTTATTTATTTATTTTTTTTTGCGACTTTATCTCATTATACATCTGAGCAGTTGAGGGTTAAGGGCCTTGCACAAGGGCCCAACAGTGGTAATTTGGTGGTCATGGGGTTTGAACCTGGTAACCATTGAGCGATTCTAGAATCTGGATTTTTTTTTGTGGTTTTTATTCATACCATTAACGCCACAAAAAATAACACATTAACACTACTTATTACATTTACATACCAATAAACTGATCACCGAATCATTGGCACCTAAGGCTCACCCACGCTCTTGGGACCAAAGGCCAGCCCGTCTGGTTCGATCTCACAGGAAAACCAATGTAGAGCAAATCAGTGAAAAAGTCAATGCTGGCCACAATAGAAAAGAACCAGAACACCCGGTGTGTCACAGCCTGTTGCTCATGGGGCCCAACAACCTAAAAGCACAAGTCCACTGACCTGGCCTCCAAATTCCCCACATCCCCACAACCCACTGCACTGAAATAATCCTTCGGGCTGATCGGTGTACGTGTGCTTTCTACAGTTTGGGCTATGCTAATACTTTTTTTTTTTCAAACCCACATCAATCCATACTGCCTTAGATACACTGTAATACCACAAATTATACTGCAGTGCTGCTGGCTTATTGATTCTGATTGGTCAGAAAGTGTTCATTCGTTTCTATAAAAGCACAGCTCTGACAGCTGGGAGGCGAATCACAGGTTTATTAATACTCTCATTCTGATGCATGTTACTGTTTCTGTTAATCTATTTAGCATTTTTATTATTTTTTTTAGCAGGGATTCACCAGAGTCAGCGCGTTGTAGAAATCAAAGTTACAGAGGCTTCTTTAGGTCTTCTGACAGCAGAAGTGTTCAGGGTTGAAAGCTTTGAGGTTTCACAGTAACATGGCACGCATTTGTTTTTGTCTTTCTAACTTCAACAGTGAGAACGAGAGGCTGGTGAGGAAACAACTATTTTTGGCTGTTATAATATAAGTGATAAGAGGAACATATGCCAACCTTAAATATAACAATATGCAAACTAAAACATATATTTCGTCATTCTTTATTTAATGTAAGATGTTAGATTATATTCGCAAAGCACTTTTATTGGAAAATGATCAGCGTCATGCTTGTAACAACCCATCGCCTCGTGTCGCATCACACCACCATGTCTGTGATTATTTCCCCAAAACTTCATGTACTGTCATGTTTTTTTCCTAGCCATGGCATGGCGATGTAAGCAAGCTGTAATCACACTGTGTAATTTTTTTAAATTAGTAGCTGGTTTTGTAACACTACTCCCTTCCACTAATTTGCAGAGATCTCGCACTATCCCATCTCGTAACTCCTCTTTCCAGAAAAGTCGTACTCTCTTAATTAAAAGTGCATTTCTAGGATTTAAGAAACAAATGTGATCTATAATGATTCTGCGCTTTTTCTGATTACTACGGACTCTGGTTATGCCGATGAAGGATAGTAAATATAGTTAATTGTCCAGCGAACAAGAAAGAACATCTTCCTACTTTCCAACCTCAGTCTTCTCCTTAATGCACTTCATACGCCATAAAACACCCACGGAAGATGATGATGCATTTCACGCAAAATGTTTTACTCAGAATAAAAGCAAACGGCCAAAGTAGTCCCTCTCTGCAACTTGTAGTGGTTAAAACGATCCTATTAAGCATTTCTTGCAAGCCTCATTATAGACACTAAATTATTCAGAGGGGCAGTTATGTCACTTGCAGAGATGCATAGCTTCATATTCAGCACTGATCTGGCTTATGTGCATAACTAAACAAGGACAAACGTAGTCTAGAATGTGCTCCGTCACACTTTCCCTGAATAATTCACCAATAATTAAGTCCCACCAACAGACGAAGCATGTTTATTCTCAAGGGTGTGAACCTCTGAGGTCGATCCGATGCAATTTCGGTTTCATTAGCAAGTCTCACAATATGCAAGACAGTCATTCAACTCGATGCATGACACAAATATAACTGAGGACATAGTGAAAAGACGGAGCAAAGGATTAGAAACCAAGGAAGTACATAGGTTGTTGCTACATACGTTTACTGATTCATGTCCGCCATACTTGACCCGTATTCTAGGTTCCTGGACCACATCCAAGTTGGTTCCGGTCACTACAAGGGGAGTGTGCCCACTAGAGCGAAAAGAGAAGAAGAGAGAGAGGGAGAAGAAGAAAAAAAAACATGGTCAGCTTTGCACATTGAACAGAAAGTTAACTTCCATTATGTTCTCCACTTTTGAAACTCTTACACAATTTAACCTACAGACCCGCCATTAAAAACGGCCTCCTTTGTCAAGCGGTGCTGTGAAGATAATAAGCTTGTGAGAAGGTAATGATTAAAGATGCTTTTAACAGGCTTCAGTAGACGTAATCAAACACAACAGATGTGCTTTTGGAAACACCAAAGGAGCGGGGACTACAATGATCCTAGTTAACATTCTGGTGTTGTCCAGGGCTTTACAATAAGCAACAAAAACAAGCATGGAAACACGAGCTGGAGAGAGGAAGCTGCTGGGTGTTCTTCGCAAGATCTCGCAAGATACAGTAGTTCCCAAAGCCTCTACATTAGCCATGCTCAGCTAGTAACGGAGAAGCATATGGCTTTTGGTTTTAGAGACGCTCTGGTGATATTAGCCTCGTGTAAATGCTACAGCTGCTCCCTGGCCTGTGCTGGACTATTCTGTCTGCACTCAGGCAATAAACAGGGCACTTCCTGATCAATAGCAAAAGTGTTATTCTATTATAAAGGAAGTGTGTAGTGTAGAACAGTTCAGCTGGATGTCACTGAGAGGGTAGTAGTCGTTCGTTTATTAGCACTCATAATATATTTATTGCACTGACCATATTTATATTTAATGCACAGACCATTATTTTGACATATAATGTATGCAAACTTGCTATATAAATGACCCTTGAACATACCGTACAATGGGCTGTTTTGAAATGTGCAAATGATATGCAAATATAAATGCAAATCAAGTAATTGTGCAATATACAATTATCAATGTATTGTTGTAAACTCTTTCAGGAAATGACATATAACAGAGCACAATAAGGAGTCGGACTAGCATGGAGGAAGCAAGACATGCCAGGGGAAGAAAACAGCATCCATAACAGGCTTTTATGCAGTGATTCATAGAAATCAGCATTGCTACGAAGTCCGTGTACGTGATTCCAAATCATCACATAGAGCAGTATATATATATATATATATATATATATATATATATATATATATATATACACTATATATATATAATGATATTCCATTCTCATCTCTCACAGACAGATACTGAAGGGATAATTAGAGCAAAAAATGCTAATGTGGAAAAGAATGGAAGCAATTAGCCAGTTGAAACTAATTGACTGCATTTACGCTGTCACTTTATGTTAGATTGTGAAGACGCTTCTCTTCACAGTCTAACTAGCTGTTTTGTTTCCTAACACTATGTCCCATAAGTTCAGAAATGCATGTCAGTTAAATGTCTTTTGAAACAGTACTTATATGCCATATATGCAGACAGTAAGGAAAATCTACGTCCTTTACCCAGCTGAAGTAAACTTATCGACTTCGTTAACATTTCGGTTTTGCTTTCAAGATGTTCGAGCACATACTGTAATGTTTGGTCAAATTGTACAGCCGTGACCAAAAGTTTTGAGAGTGACAAATAGTAATTTCAAGTAAGTAAAGTCGGCTGCTTCAGTGTTTTTAGATTCTTTTTTTTTTTTTTTGTGCGCTAACATCAGTCCTGCGTCATGCTAACAGTAAAGCGTCCTGAGATCATTCATGTGTGCGGTTGCAGCCAAGGGAGTGGGCTCACTCACGAGAACATAAGAATGAAGAATAATCCAAAAACAGTTTGGTGATGAACAATGCTTTTTCCAGCATGATGGAGCACCATGATGGAGCAGATGAGCCTGGGGAACAAAATTTTGGGTTCATGTCCAGCAAACTCCCCAGACTTTAATCCCATTAAGAACTTGTGGGATTCTGTCCATCCTCAATTGGATTGCTTATGCAAGAATGGACTGCCATCAGTCAGAATCTGGCTCAAAAGTGGGTTGACAGCATGCCAGGGCAAAGGTCTTGAAAAAGACACCGATGAGACACTAATTGACACTAATGAAATGGTTGTAATTATACTTCAGTCCTTCCATAGTAACATCTGACAAAAAGATCTAAAATTGCTGAAGCAGCAGAAAATTTATATTTGTGTCATTCTTAAAACTTTTGGCCACTGGTTTAGCTAGGACATACTAGACTCCAAGAGTTCTGGACTAAAGCTGGCTGTTGCATCATTCACGTACTGTACAGTGGTGTCAAAAGTATTAAGACAACATGTGCAATGTATAATAGTTCACAAAACAGGTGCTTTCACTAATTAGTTCAAGCATACCTGGCTGCTGATTAGTTAGGAAAACTAATGGAAAAACTGTCTATGTGACAATGGTGTTCAGGTTCTGGAGCCATGACCTTGGTCACCTCTACAGTAGACCCAAGAGAAACCCAAGAGAAAACTGCTGGACAATGGTGCAGAAGGCAGTAGCTGTCAAGAAACTGCAGTACTGCAGACGTGCTTTTGACTCTATGCCCAGGCAGATCCAGCAGGTTTTGAAAAATAAAGCACTTTATATTAAATATTGATTGTTGTATAGCAAGTTTATTGCATAAAAGAACAAATTATCTTGCTTGTCATTATTTTACGAAAAAATGAGAATGTCATTAACCCACTGAATTTCCCTTTTGTCGCAATGTTTTGCCAACATGGTACATAGGTGTTATTCATAACCAGGTCTCTTTTTCTTATTTTTTTATTGACTTAAATCATTAGGTACATTTTGGACTTGTTTCGCATTTAATAAATAATCCTTTTCATTGTTAATGATTAAAAAAAAAATTGGTTTCCATATTTTTTTTTCTTGTGAAAATTTTAAATCAAACACCTTTCCTTCACCCTTTCCCTTTAGTCCCAGTGTCCTGGGGTCCTGCTGTAAGGTCTCACACTGAAATTCATTTCCATGCCATCTGCTGCATCCTCACACCTCTGCCACATGTTCTGTGCATCTCCTTCTATGTCCTGTTAAAAACGCTCATCAGTCGCGCTAATTTCAGACCTGTCAGCACTGTAGTGGCATATTCAGGGGCTGCCAGCACCAGATGGACAAACACACACACACTGAGACCTTCCTTAGTGGTTTCTTTTATTGACCCTGCTTTTAATCAGATCCACCGAACAGAAATTATAGGAACTTCTCAAAACTAATTTAGTTCACATGATTGTGGTAACAGAACGTTTCAAAGTTTACTCCAGGGCAGACATGGTTTAGACTGTGTTTCTGTGCAGTAGACGTTCTGATAGGAAAATGTTACCTGGCAATGCTCCATTCAGGCTCAATGCGCTGTACAGTGGGATCATCAATGTACTCAAAGGTGAGCTTCTCCTTGACCTGGGCATGGTCCACACTCACAGTAATCTGCACTGGACCCACCCCCGTCAGGGAGGGAGCAGAGTAGCACACGATCTCCGTCATAGTCCGCCTGTGACAAAAAGCCACACATGTAACTCAAATGTGAACGCATATAAATCTATATGGTTATTACAAAAAGCCTGCTCTATATTTCAATACCTATATGCACCCAGTATGCAAAAAACATTCTCGGCTGCAGGCTCCAAGTTATTATTGCTTTATCTATACTCATATACAGTACGTTATAAAGACACGCTTTCTTTCTCCCACCTTTAACAAAGAGCAAGTCGATATATCTAATAGATTTAGGAATATGAAACTCAGAGCATATTATATAACTACACTGATGGCTACCATAGTTATTATTATGTCAAAAAGACTATTATTTCTTTATTATACATGAATATTGTTGAATTCTCTGTTCAGAAAGTGTTGATTAATTTTCTATACTAGCAGCAAGGCTAATGGCATGCACTCATTTTTATAGTAGCTTACACTGGCACTGGTATGACAGGCAAAAATGAAATATGAAAAAATGTGTCTAATTGGGTAAGTTAAGTTAAGCCTTTATTCCAGACAAATATTACTGCATAGTAAAATTCTTTATTCCTTGCATATCACAAGTACTTCTGGCTAGGGTCAGATTGCACAGTCACCAGTGATGTGCCGACCATGGAGCAGACAGGGTTAAGGGCCTTGTCAAGGGACCAACAGCAACAACCTAGTGCAGCTGGGGCTTGAACTGCTGACCTTTTGATCAGAGACTCAACACACTGAGTTACCAATGCCCTTACAGTTTTTGTGAAAATGACAATTTTTTTTTTTTTTTTTAGACAGTCATTTTTGTGTTAAAGCTTTGTAAATCACTCACCTTTAGCAAATTGTACATTTAACTGTAGCTTGTCTATTCATTAAAAATATATATCCTCGCTGGCCATTACTTGATACTATGAACTATGAAATTTCTTTTCAGCCCTGGATGAGTGCGGCCTTTATCTTCACCTCAGCTTAATGCTCCTGCATCTATACAAGGTGGTATCAAAAATTAGCAGAACTAGTTTTGGTCACACGGCAACAGATGGCAGCACAAGGCTGCATGCACAGACACAGAGAGCACCGACCTTCATAAGTCAGTGTGCCAAAAGACATACAATAGTCCTGTGTGCATTCGGAGCTGCGCAACTGGTGCTAATCTGACCACGTGCGTTACCACGTAATTCTGTGTGAAACTGGGCAAATGTGCCACAGAGACATTTGACATAATTTGGCACGTTTGTGGCGATGCTGCAGCGAGTCACTCAAGGTGTTTTAAGTGGCACGCACATTTCAAGAGCGGAAGAGCATCAATGTAAGACGACGAGAGATCAGAAAGACCTTCACAGTGAGCTCAAACCCCGAAAATGTTGAAACCGTTTGACAACTTGTGCATGATGATCGTCGGAGAACTTCTGCATTACACACGCCAGACAATAAAAGAGTATTCATATGTAAGTAATAAGTAATAAAGTACTTCCTCGTAAACAGAGCTTACAGTATCTTGAGACTTTTCGATACCACCTTGTATTCAATTTCCTTTACTCATGACAGTTCATTTGTGACTTCATCTACATTGTTTATTCACATGATTAAATATAGTTGGATTATCACATCTGATGTAAAACTAATATGAATTAAAATCAGCTTATAAATTGTGTTGCATTTATTCACACTGAGAATGAAACCTGTTCAGTCTGTCTGTTCTTCATAACCATATTGCTTGTAGTTAATTAATGATTGCGGTGATACCATGGATTTTCCCTCTTCTTGTACAGTATATCAGGGCACAATAACATATATGAAAATTATGTCTGTTGTAATCTCACATATCCTGCAGGTTTAGTGGACAGTGATTAGATGTCTTTAAAACGATGAGGCAAAAAAAGGGCAAGTTCTTACTCATAGAACTCGCAAGTCTGGTTCCCGAACACAACGCTGACGCTGCTCCCTGCACCCAGATTCACTCCAATGACGGTCACCTTAGTGCCCCCTGACTCCGGGCCTCGACTCGGCGACAGCCCAGTTACAGATGGTGTCTGAGTTAGAGAGATAAATGGATGGCAAGACAATATGAGAGAGAGAGAGAGAGAGACTTACTGTACACATACATAATGAAGGTCTACCTACTGTAGACATTATGAACAGTTTTGGATACCAGCTTTCAAGGAGAATATAACAACTGAGCTACTTCTTTACGAGCATGTCTAATTTCTGCAGAGCGAAGAGCAGGAAAAAGATTGTTCTCTAACCACCCAGAGTGGTGATATCTCATGGAAGAGAGTTCAAGACAACATATGCCTGAAATCCATAGTAAATATCTTCGAAGCACTTCACTGCCCACTTTCCGCCTTCCCCCCTCATCTCTTTTCCGCAGCGCTTCCCTGCATTTTATTTCACAGACTGAAAATAGCATGTATGTACATTCTCTGAAGACAAGCAGATGGAGAAATACACAAACACCCAGCTCGGAGTCTTAAAATAGACGGTCGCTGACTCCTAATGCACGAGGGCGAAAAAATACATTAACAGCATTTTCTGCTTCGTTCGCTTGGGGATGCAACTCAGTCGTCCAGCAGCAGCATCTCGATGGGTTTCGGGATAAACATGTTCATTTCGTTTACGACTATGACACGGAGGGTATAGGGGGTTTTAAAAGCACATGGTGAAAATGCCGACACGCACACGCACTCAAACCAAGAGTCGAAGGGACTCAGCAAACTCATAATGAAAATGGCTCTGATAATAACCGGCAGCTGTTAATTGCTGGGGGGAGGGGTGATTGTGTATGTGCGTGTCAATGTCGGTGCTTAAGTGTCCCCTCAGGTGCTTTTTTTCGGTGTGGAGGAACATGGCTGCCATCCTGCCTTTAATTCAGCTAACAGCTTTCATTGTCTCCGTGTTCTGTGTGCCTTCCCCGTGGTGCCACACGTTTATAATTGCTCCATACTAAAAACTAAAAACTAATTTGATTATGCTGTCAGGAACTTCGCTTCGCAAGCACCGAGCGCCGTTTCTATTCTGCTGAAAAGCGGCGACAAATTAGACCTCTAATTTCTAATCGCGTGCGATTTTTCAAAACAGTTCATTTGAAGGGTCCGCCGCCGAAGACTCGATTCAGTTCGGTGTTTTGCTTTGTGATTGCATTAGACACATTAGCTCACTAGGAAGTGCGCAAATAATGCCATTATCCACTATGCAAATCAATAAAGCAAATGTTTCACAGTGAGAGAGAATAATAACAGGAAATAAAACAAAAGGAAACATGAACAACATTATTTACCCAGTTGTGATAAACATATTCGGCTTAAAAATGGAAGATTGTAAAATCGGAACAAAAAGGCTGAACTGTTCATGGAGAGGCCATTATATGGACATTAAGTGTGTAAAAAGTGAAATAATTATAAGTCTGTTCTCATGTTCTAATGTAAAGCATTATCCTACGGCTGCCTGAACAGAAAATTCAATTCGGCCGTAATGATTATTCATGAGCTCTCACTGTATAAGTGGAACTATTAAAGTACAACCAAAATAAAGGTACGTTAATACCACCTCCTTTTTGCATAATTCAGAAGCATGCTGGAATTCGAATCCTTACCACAAAGGAGTAAAGCTGGGAGGAGCGAGCCTGCAGCTCAGGTTTACACTCTCCCACACACAGCTGCACAGGACCGGCGTCGGTGTCTTCTGAGGTTGCATCCATCTCACACACTATCCTGAAAATTGACATCCAGGTCACAAGCAATTAGAGCGCTGTATTTTGGGATTATTATTATTATTATTTATTCTTTTTCTGTAGGATGCTTATGTACAGCGATCAGCCACAACACTAAAATCACCACCACCACCACCACCACCACCAAGTCAACTGAATAGCATTGATTTTCAATTATATACCAGTAAACTGGTGACAGGGTCGTGGGAACCCATATCTATGGGGACCAAAGAACAGCCTGGTCTGATTCCACAGAAAAGCACAAAGATGCAGCACAAATTGTTAAAAAAAAGTCAATGCTGGTTATGATATCAGGTATCAGAATACCCAGTGCATATAGCAAATAGCTCAAGGTTGTTGATCCAGCCTCCAAGTTCCCCAGATCTCAATCGGACCAAGCATCCACCGAACCCACGCCACCCGAAGGATCTGCTGCTAATGACGCCACAGCACACTCCCACTACAGTCATGCTTGAAGAGCCAAAACTGTTCTTATGGCACAAGTGGAACCGTTACACTGTATATAATTGAGCTTTAATGTTATGGCTGATCAGTGTATAATGCACAATTTCCAACATGAAGGTCAATGAAGGGCATGTCTTCATGGTGACACAAATAGTGAAACATCCTGGCTGAACTGACAAAACTCCGCAGAAAGGTTTTTTTTTTATTTTATATATACATTTGTATTTTCTACACAATAAACAGCAGGGTACTGTTTAAATAGCATACAGACCATTTTGTGTTCACTTTCACATTTCACATTCTTCTCCACGCTAGATAATGTTAAATCGGGAACATTACAGTAGCCATCGCAATCACTTGCTGTCTATACACTCACGAGCCAGCAGTTTGTGAAATTATAGGTCAAAGTTAACCTAGATAAAGCTGTTAAACAAAAAAAAAATCTTTTCAGAACATTAGCTTTTGTGCCAGGTGAATTTTATTCACAATCGGTCTGGCTGGTGCTTTAGCTAAAAAGAATGTCTCAAATCATAAATATACTCGGCGTACTCGTAATGTTAGCACCTCTATGCAGTGAATCATTGTAGCAGGTACAAGTACAGGCCCAAGCTGAATTCCTGTCAATACCATTGTAGTTTTGCCATTTGGTGCTCAATTGATATGCCATACAGGTTCAATCAGGAAGAATTGGCCCCTGTATGGGCATCCAAAGCTAAAGTCTGCCTCATCCTTGTAACGCTCGCACCCTGCTGCGTCATAAATATGGCCCCTAACAGCGCGCTGAAGGCCTGCGTAAATCACAGTGAGTAGCTGCAGCAGATCAATACTGTTTTATCATACTCTCTGATCTGATGTCACCCGTGCAGGCAGGTGGCCAGATCAAATGACAGAATAAAAATGTGCCACTCATCGATTGGCACTTGTGGCGAGTAGGAAAGATTGCAACGCAATCATGCTTGCTTAGTGCATGTGCTGGGGTTGTGACTCTACAGTTTGAGAATATATACAGTACGTACTATGTACATACGCTAGGTGTATACAGTATATAGTTGCATACAAACACGGCCCCTATTACATTCTGAAAGCAGCTCTAAGCAGCAGCGTTAACTCCGCGCCAGTCTAAGATAAATGACTCTAGCTGACGGTACTTGGGGTGACGTAATGGCTCTAGAGGCTGCGCAGCAGAGAATTTCTGCTTCGAAGGCTCTGGTATCGTGTGCAGCCCCTTTCCTCATTTCCTCCTGACACTCCTCCACAGCTCCATACAAATGAATTCACCCAAGCTCTATCGTACTTGGATTAAACTGCTGTCAGAGGCGAGGGGGACTGACAAATCTCCTCCCTTGCACGTCACGCATTTCAATTACAGCTGCCGAGGCTTGCTTCTGCCCCTTCGGCATGCTGCACCAAGGCACGGGAAAAGAAACCAGGCAGGACACACAGATTGGGACTACTCACAGGATCTAAAAAATAAATACATAAATAAAATATAATACATCCATGGCAAGAGCAAATTCTGCACCCAGTGCTCTGTATCCCAGGGCTTGCAGTCAAGGCTAACCTTCTACATCTCTAAAGATTTGCTCTGAAATAAGGTCATGGTATAAAAACACTGTCAATTGTAAAGTTCACAGAATTCTGTAATCCGCTCAACCTTAAAAGGCCATGACTAGACTGTACTGAGGAGCTACACTGTACGTTCAGCATGAACATCTCCCTATAAACAGCTACGCGTGATCACGCTTCAGACGTGTAAATAAGACTGCAGTACCCACGACATTAAGGTGTAGACTCAAGTGGAGGCTGATCTGCATATACTCAGCAGTCACTAATTAATAGCCTACCATATTAGTGCCAGAAGCCGAGGCCTGACTGCACAGTGTGTTATGCTGTTCATTAATTTCATGTCCGTTGTGAATCAAAGAGGCTTTTTAAAAGTGATGTCTCGCAGAGAATGCTGGTTAAAAGGATGCACCATTCTACAATAGACTACAGATTGATTTATCTGGTAGGGACTTTGTGCTAGAAAAGCTAATTAATAAAATATGATCATAAATATAGTCAAGAAATGTCATTCAAACTCACTCACTCACTTATTCTCTATA
The DNA here is from genome assembly GCA_011419295.1 of Clarias macrocephalus. Classification (NCBI taxonomy): domain Eukaryota; kingdom Metazoa; phylum Chordata; class Actinopteri; order Siluriformes; family Clariidae; genus Clarias; species Clarias macrocephalus. The sequence continues at coordinate 78,371 of JAAGKR010002140.1, forward strand.
CCGCTTATTCTGCACAGGGTCACAGGGGGCCTGGAGCCTATCCCAGGGGACTTGGGGCACTTGGCAGTGTACACCCTGGATTGGTGCTAATCCATCGCAGGGCACACAAGCACATATTAATAGACTGTATGCACCAATTTGGTTTTAGGCCACCAGTTAGATCTCACCTATTATATCGTGCTTAAAGAAACCCATTACTGGCTAGAGCTGGTGTGATTAATAGATTTGCTCTTTTCTACTCTCAGCCACAGACAGCCGTGGGATTAATAAGATTCAAACTCACAACTTCTGCATGATTTAGGGAACACTTTTCTGTTACACCACACACAAACATGTTGTGAATAAGTTCCACTTATTGATTAGTGGGTCTATGCTATGTTATGAAGCATGATATACCACGCATTATGGTGCTTCACTTGGAAAATTTGAATTAGAATGGTACAGAATGTTGTTACAATAAAAAAAACAGTACTTCTAGAAAAATCTGGGATCATTACACATGTCATAAAGTCGTACAGTGACCTAACATGAGAAATCATTTTGCGCAAAATAAAATGCTTTGGGATGCAATACAGCCATTTGCCTCATTGTAATTGAACAAATCATGGCTTCAAATGCTCTCTCTCCCAGTGGAAGGTAAACTCCTGTTCCAGTGCCTGACACCTGTGAACCAGTAAAATGTACCAAATACCATGACCTTACACTCAATTGGTTGTCGGGTAGAAAATAGAGCATAGAAATTTCGATTAATTAAGGCTGGCTGAGCCCTAGAGTTGTAGTCGTTGACTGAAATGCTGTAAAAAAAAATAAGCATAAATAATTTTTGCCATTTAGCATATATTTTAGTTTAGAAATTATCCAAGCCATGATAACTTATGAACTTTCCATATTCCTGCATTTTAAACTCTCATGTTGATGTACAAGGTGCTGGCTTGGAGATATTTGCAGAAGCTTGTAAAAGCTGGGTTAACTAGCTGTTCAGCAAACAAGCAGATGCTGAGTGATTATTGTGGAGTAAGGGAGTGGGAGGTAGGGTGGGTAGCAACCTCCCAGCGGAAAGAAACTAGCCAGGTCTGCTGCTGCTCTAATTAGCCTTTTCTTTCCCCTGTTGGAGAAGGCTGTGAATGTAATCTTCAGGATAGCCGTCCATCACGAGTTGTTTGGACTGCCTTTGTGAAGATGTTTCTGTGTGAGGAAAACTGCCAGCAGATCCAGCAGAGCAAAGCAGAACCCCCCGAACACCCCGTATGGAGCGGCTAGCACGTCTTAGCGCAATGACAGCTCTAATTGGCTGCTTTTGAATCTGGCTAGTCTATACGGCATGTTGTCATCGAGTGTGTTAGCAAGTGAGTTCTGCTTGTAACAGGTTCTTTTTCTGTTCTGGACATCGGTTAATCTAGGACATTGTGTGTGTGTGTGTGTGTGTGTGTGTGTGTGTGTGTGTGTGTGTGTGTTTTTTAGTGCATTCTATTTTGAGGCGGATCAAAGATGAGCTAAACTAGATTTTTGTTCCAGTTTTATAAGAATTACTGACATTCTGATAGCAGCTTCCTTTAACGGATACACAGACCAAAATCAGTGATGATTCACGTTTAGTTTTATAGATATTTAAGGACTTACTGTTCCGCAATGATGTAGCCGTCCTCTTTTGGGGTACACCGCACTCCCGCCACCTGCACGTTATCTTCCATTTCAGAGAAGGACAGACCCAGGTTCACGCCACGGATAGTCACCCTGGTGCCCCCTTCTGGAGGCCCAGCTACTGGGGTCACCTGCATGAAAAGGAAAAAAGAGAAAATAAATCTTGTTACTTATTATAATACAGATCTAATATAAGAAATTATACTATTTTTATATAATATTATATACTGACGTGATAAACAGCTACAAATTGCTGGGTTCCATAACATGCCTTCATGCCTAAAGTTTAGGGCAGGTAGCATCATATCCTGATCCTGCTTATAAAAGACCACTCATAGGTGCTCAAAAAAGAACCCCAAAAAGACCTGCTTGAATCAGATCTGCTTGCTGTCACCAGAGGCGATAAATCAACCGTGAGACCATATCAGTACTTATTGCTGCCCATCTTCTCATAAAATGCAATATGGCGGCACAGCATGACCTTGGCTCTGGGTGGCATGCAGCCTTCTGTGCTGTTAAAAACCCCTGAGTGCATGAGTCCCTCCGTCCTGGCCTTCCTCCAACCAAGACAGGCAGACAGAGATAGAGGCAGAGAAAAAGAGGGGCATGTGCACTCAACAGTCCACTACATACACAATCAATAAACCATTAGTGGGCGGGCATGCAAAAGTAAAAGCAATTCAACTACAGTTCTTAGGCCGTGACTGTTCACTGATCTGAGACTAGTCACGTTTTGTAATCTCACTCTGAATACCCCTGGAGAACTCAGCCAACACGACCCAGTGGGACCGCAGCCTTGTAGTCTCGATTTAGTGGACATTAATTGTTCAGGATGTAAAGGAAGCTTGTCACTGCAACGCTGGAGGGCACGAATACATGAATCTTATATTAGTTCCTGGCCATGAAGCACCCTGGGATGTGAATGTTGTGGATTAAAAAAAAAAAAAAAAAAGTAATTCTAAATATCTCCATATGACTCCATCTGCCATGACTAAATTTGACTTCAGCCATTTTGCATAAGGAAACGCAGAAGCGAGAGAGACAAGACCAGTTGTGTAATGCGCACAGAGAAACAGAATTAAAGTCTGCTTTTTTAGAAGCTGGAATACAGTAGCTTGTACCGAGGAGAAGAGTAATGTGAAGATTCACACCAAACCTAATAGAAGATGAATCTGTCAAAAACGAAATAGAGTGCTGTATGTGCTCTCTTCAAAATCTAGACAACAATATACCATCTATCAGTAGAATGTCGAGTAGAGTTCATCGCTCAGCATGATCAAGAGTCTGCTTTCACAGCAAGAACTTTTGGCCAACCACGGATCAGGCTTGCGTGCAGCAACCTGTAGTTTACTGTAGTCTTATACACTATACCTATAGAGCATCTCAGACTAGCATGAGATGACTCAGATAACTATATATTACTTAGAAGAGTCAGATGTTCTGCTGCAGGGAAGTGTGAAAAACCAACATATATATCAAATATAACCATAACAGGAGAGACTGTTCTAGAAGGGGCTTCAAACGTAATTTGCTTATTTTGCTTTTGTTGAACCCCAGTGCAGTAAACGTCTCAGTGCAAATCTTTCATACAGGTTAAGAACACAGCGTTTGCTCTTGGACTAAAACAACAGCTCTGAGACCAACCGAACGGTACAAAGTCTGCTTTTAAGCTCTAGCGTTGTTTCGTTGTAAGAAAGCGATCTGACCGTGAAACCAAATCAAATATGAGCCGGGAGGCCGAACCCAAGTGCTGAAGACAAATATAACGTGTTCTGGATATGTTCACCAAACAGAAAAAAGAAAGTGTTCTTTAGGTCATTTCTATTATTTCAGTGTGTTCCTAGCAATGGTTTTTTATCGTTAACAAATTTTGCAATATTTTGCAGTACATTCTCAGCACTGTTCCCCCTAAATGCTCCTCAGTGATTGATTTTTGGTTCGTTCAAGCAATCGAAAATTCCAAATTTCACCCTGATTCAGATTCAACAAACTAAAATGCAACACACATTTGCATTTGACATTTGAAACATTTAAGCAAACGCTTTCACGCTAAGCCACTTACAATTGAACAGAACAGGGCAATGTTAAAGGTCAAGCCCAGGGGTTGAATGGCAGCATGGAAGTGGCTGGATTTGAACACAATCATCTTATCAAGAGCCCACAGCCTTGACCTGCTGACACAAACATGCTAAACTGAGCGTGACTGACCAGCCGTGACAGATCCAAATGTCTTTTATCCTACATGGGTCGCCACGTGTCCGTCTACGTGTTCGCACTTTAAACATCTTTATTCTGCTTTGAAACGACGACGCCGTGATGAATGACAGCAAAAACTGGCCTACACTGAGGGCAATCATCAGACAGCTTAGCGAGGGGCAGTAGTGTAGTAGTGCCACAGCAATTTCACCCTCATTAACTGTCCCAGTTCTGGCCTGCAGGAAGGAATCCGACCTTCCAAGCGAATCTTTATGCTTCACACACTTCTGAAGGGAGCCGCTTCCCCGGGGCTAACCCAGATAATGTACACTCATACTGTATGTAAGTGGAAGTGTGTGAGTACTTGACAGCAACTCAATCTCAAACGCACACACATAGAGGGCAGTGTGTCTCGACTGGGTATACGAGTGTAAAGCGTGGCGCCTCTTTGCTCTTTATGTGCACATATCCTGTGGCTCTGTTCACAGTGTAATCCTGTTATGAGGACAGGCGTTGCCCGCCTCACTCCCTTGACTGTCACATTCAAAGAAGGCTAATATGCCAAACAGGGGGGAAAAAAGGCAGCCTACTTCCTCTTCTCACACTGATCAGGGAGGCAGGGGGTTAACTGCATATGCTGGATCAGGCTGTTGATTACAAAATCCTCCATAAATGAGCTGATTTGGCGTGCTGCGAGATGCCTTGGAAGATGCCAAACTTTTATGGCGGGCATCAGAGAATTCCTTTGTGCCATAAAACCCGGGCCACCCTTGCAAGTCAAAATGATGAGCCAGAGAGAAAGGATGCTGGAAAGAGTGTGGATCGTACATATGTGAAGGTTTATTCAGGCTTAAACATACACAAAGCGTAGCGATGCACCGGTTGCCAGACGCTGACAGAAGAGATTTGTGTTCGCCTTGGGCGGGAAGTGGGGACGCAACATCCTCAGAGCCTCTACTCATAATTCAGAGAAAAGCTTGTTCTATGTATCGGCTTTAATATCTGCTACTAAAAGAATGTTGTCCTTGAGCTAAAACTGTGTAGTGCTCCTACTGTGGCAGTTTTTAGCTCCAGACAATGACAAAGAGAGGGAGCGAAAGAGAGAGAGGGAGAGAGACAGTGGGGTTATACGGAGTGCTATAATATCTGAGCAGCTCCTGAACTAAATGTGATGCTGAACAAAAAGCCTGTCTTTTGAGGAATAGAAGGAAGTTTTATAACAGTAAATGCAAGCATAAATGGTGGATTTATTTCTGTCCCTTGAATTCTTTCTCTCGCGTGTTCGCGTGTATAAGAAGAGAGTCGTAATAATGTGAGCGGCAAAGGAACAGAGGTATGATTTGTTACTCTAGCCGACATGGACTGTTTTACGGTGGCTCGAGCATGTCCCATTTTGCTGCTGGAACACACTTTATGGGCTTGATAAAATTCAGATTATGACTTGTTTCTTGCTGCATAAACCTCACACTAAATGCTCTATTTGTGTTTAACTGCCTTTTAACTGATGCCTGGCAGTGATTTTTTTTTTGCACATGAAAGAAAGGGAAGAAAAAAAAAAGAAGTCTTAATTGTGATGTTTTTTGGCCAACTAAAGTCAGCAGCACAGGAGGAGAGAAGGAAAGGAAAGTGGGGTGAGGGGAAGGGGGAGGCATTTTGTTTTGGGAGCACTGGGCTTTTTGGATGACTGGGTTCAATTTAATACTCCTCTGCAAATAGACTCGTGAGCCCAAGAGGGACAACGTTGTCACAGTAATGCTAGGTTTGTAGCTGTAAGCGGAGCGGTGCTTCAATCAGGCCGATATGATTTATTTATTTTCATTTCAAAGTAGACGTCTTTTTTCTCCTAAGGCCAGTCGGTATGTGTCTGTACGTGAGAGAGAGAGAGAGAGAGAGAGAGAGAGAGAGACGGAGAGAGAGAGACGGAGAGAGAGAGAGAGAGAGAGAGAGAGAGAGTTGACTATGTAGATGACTCTGGATGCTGCTTGTGCATGCATGTGTGACGATGAGTCTTCCTACTTGTCACATCAGTATTTATGAGTGCAGCCTGTGTAGGTTAGAGGTGTTGGAGAATGGCCATGAGTGTGCAAGGTCGTTGCAAAGTTAAGCAGGGCTGGTAAGACTCTGTAAAGTCAAACAAGATGTGCATATGAGCTCTTTAAAAGCACCCATATTACGTTCTTTATGTTCCAATTAATTTCCCATTTAACACAGAGCCCTGTGAAATTATGCAACCAGAAGTGACGGGGAATAAAGCTCACTTAAGGGGCATTCACATACATAGGCCGTAGGTAGATGTGTGGAGATATATGTCATTGTGCTTTTTTTAAACTGCTGCAAATAGATCTCTGATTAATCAGCCACACAGACTAGAACATTTATTTCTGTCTCTTGCGCTAGATTTGGTCATAAGGTCCGGCGCTGCAGTTATAACTGGCGTGCACGTTCCTGACCCGTGAGTTAAAAAAAAAAAAAAAAGGCGCTCTTTTAATACCTATTGGAAGGTTTAATTTCTCGAGAACCCTCAGCCTGGATTCATTGTTGTACATACTGTAGGAGGAAGACTAATGAAAGGAACATAACACAAGGAAGAACATACATAGAAGAAAAAAACATTTTGTGCCACGACGGGTGAGAGTAAATCCAAGTCAATGTAAGAAGAGTCATTGCTAAACAAATCCCGCCTTCTGCATTAGGACTGGTTAGAAAAGTCATTCTCATTTATGATACAACAGTTAGAAAGATAGGGCACAGGATCTAAGCAGGACTTAGAGTAAATCAGTGTATTTTTAGCCCAGTTTAACACAATGACTGTTGATTACGAAATCTTAGTGTCAGTCTAAACACATTTATGCATAATGAAGGGATTTATATCAGGAGTACTCAAGTTAAACTGGGATCTGAGATGAAATTAATATCATGATTGAAGGCATAAAACTGACTGACGTTTACAGAAGACTTCAAGCACTGAAACATTTGAATGGTGCAAACATGTTGAACGTCATAGTTATTGCCACATCCCCTATACAGTCCTGACCTCGTTCCGAACCATTTCCACATATTTGGAGCGATTTAAGGAGTTCCCGGGAGGCCAGCATTTTAGACTGAGAACATTTTGCACTGCACCTTGATGGTCTCCAAGCACTAGTGAAACAGTGGGATTAGTGCATGACTGTAGCAGGGGATTACAGGAGTCACGTCCCCAAAGAGTCAATAATAACGATAAGAAACCGCAATGTGTTTTTTTTAGATAAACAAATGACTTTCTGTTCACTTTACTTCCTGTTTGTGTATGTTAAGTTTGCTAAATACAGGAGGGTACAGTATGATTCCTAATTAAAGCACTAACTCGCTTTTGTGTGAAATTTTTGCTTCAACTAATTTTCACTATGTTTTCTTTCTTTTCGCTGCATCTCACACCCTCATCCACTTTCGAAATGCATGAAACTTCCCGTCTTGTGCATTTTTTAAAAGCTATTTCAAAACTTTCTCACACACAGGAGCTAAATGAGCCTTCATTTACTGTGAGTGGCATTTCTTCCCTGTTTGTCATAAACACTTCAATACACAGACTGAACGACTGAAAAGGCAAATTGTAAAAAGCAAAACATAGATGGAAAACCAACAAAAGACATCTGTCAGATTGCAGGTATCTCTGATTGTTCTCGGAGCTGTGTCGCTCCACTGAACATCTGATAAGTGGGCTACAGCGCGCTTTTGGGTAGACGTTTTGGATTTTGTTTGAATTATGTCCAGTTATTTATAGATTTCTTTATATTTCTTTAACTTTTGTGTAACACCTTTTTAAATTTTTTTTTTTTAAAGCTAAACTAAAGCTAGTTCCTGCTAATGAATAGCACCGGCTTTGCTTCTTCCTATTCCCAGACTCATTTGACGCCTGTCCCTCTCCATTTAACAAAGCTGCTTAAATATTAATGGGGCTTTAGAGGAGGGATGGAATGTTGTTAAAAGAAGCATTAATTATTCATGCCATTCCTCTTCTCAGGGGCAGCGTTGCTAATATTCATGTATGTACACAAATCAGCGTAGAAATCCGAGCATGCTAAAACGAGGGATTTCTTCTGTTCTAGCTGCGCAGTTGCTATTATAAATGGGTATTCTTGAATGCCACCATGTTGTACAAACCTGACCATTATCACCCTAAAATTCCGCTTAGTTTCCATGTTCCATGAACTATATCACCCTAGATTTCATTCTCAGATGTATTGTCCCACTCATTCGACTTACATAAGCCTAGATATAAAATCATTTTCTAACTATTATGCGCTTCAACAGTTTTTCTTGTAAAATCTCTCTTGCTTGAACTACAGTACTGGTGCAAAGGTCTTGAGCCATGCCTCATTTCTTCATATTTTGCTTCCAAAGAGCCAGTCTTTATTGTATTTTTAATGTAGACTTGAGGAAAAGTTCCAGGCAAGTAGTTGGTTCTCATTTTCAGTTCAGTACCTGGACCTAACCATTTCCAGAGTGAACCTACAGTATGAATCATTCAAGCATAAAAAAAAGCAAACAAACATCTAATGTAAGGCATGAACCAATGAGAAACAGATGATGAGAGATGATTAGGCCGGTGATTAGTGTACAGGTGATGCTGAATGCTGAGTGGTTAAAATAGACAAGAGGGGAAATGAGGTTGCTGCTGAGGTTGTTTAATAAACACAGATTTTTAGGTACTTTGGAGCATGTCACAGCATTGGTTTAATGAAATCTACATAATTTAATTTAATGTCATTTATTATGAAGATATGAGAGGAGGCTAAAGACTTTTGCCCAGTGCTGTGTTTTAAATTTATACATTTACATTAATGGCATTTGTCAGACGCCCTTTTCCAGAGTGACTTACGGTACATTTTCTCTCATGATAACTCGGAGCAGTTGATGGATGAGGGCCTTTCACAAGGGCCCAACAGTGGTTGCTTGGTGGAGGTGTAGTCTGAACCTCAGCAGCTCAATTCCTTGACCCAAGATAAACTATATACAGTACAGACCAAAAGTTTGGTCACACCTTCTCATTCAAAGAGTTTTTATTTTATTTTATTGTGTTCTTTATTGTGTTCTTTAGCCCAAACAAGTCTCTTCTGCTTGTTGCCTGTCCTTAGCAGTGGTTTCCTAGCAGATATTCTACCATGAAGGCCTGATTCACACAGTCTCCTCTTAACAGTTGTTCTAGAGACGTGTCT
>JAAGKR010002140.1:87425-102872 GCA_011419295.1 Clarias macrocephalus
CAGAAGTTGATTGAGAGCAGCCCAGTCGAATTGCAGAGGTCCTGAAAAAGAAGGACCAACACTGCAAATACTGACTCTTTGCATAAATGTCATGTAATTGTCGATAAAAGCCTTTGAAACGTATGAAGTGCTTGTAACTATATTTCAGTACGTCACAGAAACAACTGAAACAAAGATCTAAAAGCAGTTTAGCAGCAGACTTTGTGAAAACTAATATTTGTGTCATTCTCAAAACTTTTGGCCATGACTGTATATTTAATAAATATGGGCCAGTATGTAATTCAGTGCTTGTTATTTTTTAGCTTGTCTGTACTATTTCTATTTTTGAACCTTCATAAAGCATCTCATTTGGTTGTGTTTGTGTCAAGGAATGGCTCACCGAATCACCAGCCAGAGCCAGTGGTACAGGTAGCAGATGTAAGTGCCTTTGTTTTGCTTAGTTTTTCCAGTTTTTGATCTCCTTTTTTGTTCTCTTTGCTTTGTTGTTTATTTTTTTCACAGTTTGATTGGAAATTAAACAATCACTTTATATTTAAAGTACTCTGACATACACTATTGAAGTGATTTGGTTTATGACTACACAATTTATTTTTAATTAAATGTGTATTACAAAAACCTGTGCCAAAGTTGTTGTGCAGATCGAATGGTCCGCTGTGGCGACCCCTTGACGAGAGCAACAGAATGACCAACAACAAAAACACAGTTTAATTTACATTGTCAGAGTATGCAGAATGAGTGATTAATTGAATATACGATACCATGGTAACCAGCAAATAAACTGCTAAAAATGATAGCTGCATCTAGAAGAATTGGTATAGTACTTTATTAATTTCAAAGGGAAATTATGGTTATCGCTTATGGTTTTCCCCTGAATATCCTCTTTACACAATCAAAACAATATAAAGACACAAGACATGTATAAAATGTCAAAATGTTACATTTTGTGTACTACTTCCTAAAAACATGTTGGGTTAAAAACAACCCAAACTGGGTTGTTTTTAACTCAGCTGCTGGATAAATATTGGACCAACTACATACTGGGTTAATTTAACCCACCAAAATGGGTTATTTATTTAACCTAACAAGGTGGGTAAAATATTCAATCCAAATGCTAGGTCATATTTAACTGTAATTCTACCTCACAAATTCTTATTTTTATGTTTTACATGTCTATGGTTAAAACAGTTTAAACAGTTAAATTACTTTGATATACTGGTCTATTACAAAAAAAAAAAAAACTCAAAATTTTGCAAACCATAGATATATGCAATAAACAACACCCAATTAATTGTACAAATCAAAGAAAAAATATTTATATTTATTTTTCAGAAGCACAAGATCAGATAATACAAAACAAGTTTAACAGCAACATCATTACGATACTATTACTCAGAAGCACTAATGAATGAGAGCAGTGCTGGTCATTATCTCCCAACATCAGGATGTAGGGGTACGGCCTTGACACTTCAGCCTGCTGGAGATATTCCACGGTGTTGGTTCCAATCTTAGAAAGAAAGGAATGAAAGAAAGTAAAAGTTTACGGAAAAATTGAGAGGGTTGGCTAGTATGCATATTTGTAAGAAGATTAGTGTTTTGTAACACCTCAGCTTTTTAGCAAGTGGTTGCTAACGCTAGCAACCTAGCTAAAAGCTAGCGTCATGCTGGCACTACAGTTAACAGTTTAGCTTTCATTTATCACTTCACCATCTTCATACACCCTGCAAGCATTCTACAAAGAAAGCTAAAAAGCTCAGACATTTTTACAGTTTCTTTCATACACAGGTGGGGTTCTTTGACTTTCTAGCTAGCAGCCATTGTCAGATAAACTAGCATGCTATAGCACAGACCAGGCTGAACGTTTGAGTGTAACGTTAACAAATTCAGTCATAGGTGAGTGAAAGTGTGTATACAGACCTTATATTTAACGTTTACATTTCATCTTAAATGCGTGAGGACGAAGACCAAAAAAAAAGACACGAAGCTGACACAGCCACTGAATACACCGGTGAACTTCGGGGGAGGGGCGGTCTTGTCTGTTATGTTAGCTGTCACTAGCTAACCCAACTCCAACCCAGCAAGCTGGGTTAAACAAAAAGTACCCAATTCCCTGTAAATAATCCAGAAAAATTCTGGTCAGGACCTACTAAAAGTACACCACAGTTTTGTTGGAAAAAAGGGGTGCCTACTCAGTATGTAGTCAGTTCCAGAAGGAATGGCAAGGCTTCTGTGGTTTTTGTTACACATTTTGAAGACAATTTTGATGAAAGAAGTTTAACGAAAAGCAAAATTTCAGCTTTGACATTTAAAGTACATGGCAAATGGTTGTTCAAGAGACTTGATTGTTTTTAGGAAGACATTTTTAACCCTGGATATGTGAAGTGATAAACTGCTGACCAGAAGGGTGGAAGGATAACTTCTGGTCATAGTAACGTTTCCCATGCATCTGAGTATGTTTAAGTGATCTCTGGACAGTGTTTTACTGTGATTCTTTAATTAATCATTTACACATCACATCACAACTCATTTTAATCAAGGGGTCGCTGCAGCGGATCATTCGTTCCGCACATACAAGCTTGGCACAGGTTTTACACCGGATGCCTTTCCTGACGCAACCATCCTATTTTATCCGGGCTTGAGACCGTCACTGCGGGAATCGAACACAGAACTTCTGCATGGAGGGAGAAACCCCTACCACTGAGCCACCAGTGCCCCAAATAAGGGTCAATATACCGTACAGACCAAAAGTTTGGACACACCTTCTCATTCAAAGAGGTTGAATTTGTATTATGGCAAGACAAAAGCAGCTAAGTAAAGAAAAACGAGTGGCCATCATTACTTTAAAAAATGAAGGTCAGTCAGTCTGAAAAATTGGGAAAACTTTGAAAGTGTCTCCAAGTGCAGTCATAAAAACCATCAAGCACTACAAAGAAACTGGCTCACATGCGGATCGCCCCAGGAAAGGAAGACCAAGAGTCACCTCTGCTGCGGAGGATAAGTTCATCCGTGTCACCAGCCTCAGAAATCGCAGGTTAACAGCAGCTCACATCAGAGAGCAGGTCAATGCCACACAGAGTTCTAGCAGCAGACACATCTCTAGAACAACTGTTAAGAGGAGACTGTGTGAATCAGGCCTTCATGGTAGAATATCTGCTAGGAAACCACTGCTAAGGACAGGCGACAAGCAGAAGAGACTGTGAAGGTGTGTCCAAACTTTTGGTCTGTACTGTATACATAACCCACTTACCAGTTAACCTGGGGGGAAAAAAGTGTGAAACAAATTTAAATATTTCTACATTGAAAACTATATCATATATAAGTTTAAAGGTCAAGAAAAAAGTGATGCACCAGGGCCCCCTGATTGGCACAGGGGTAAAGAGCTAGCTCAGATCGCAAATTCAAATCCCAGGTGGTGATGTAGCCTTCTACAGCCAGGAAGCCTAGAGAGAGCTGACTGAACAGACTTTCTCTGTGGAAGGAGGGATAGCATTTTAGCACTCTCATATAAATCTTGGCAATGCTAGCCAATCATGGGCATCTGAGAGCTTATGCAAGTGAAATCAATTGCAAGTGAAAGCAGAATTTCAGTTTTGACATTTAAATTACAAGGCAAACGGTTGTTCAACCGTTTTAAAGAAACGTTTTCATCTTGTGTATTGAAGATACACAAGTTGGCTGGCGTTATCTGTTTTGGAGGAAACCCCATAGTCTTAGTCCTGGAGGGTTGCTGTATCCTTAATGGGAGAGTGTCATAGTGATGGGTGGGAATGGGCTTTGACTAAATTAGGGAAGAAAAAAATCCAGGAAAAGGAAAAAGAAACGATAACATACAAACTCAGAAGTTGCGAAGGTAAGGAGCTAAGTAAGTAAATTTACTTTTATCACTGTACTGAAAACATAGTTCACACACATTCACATTATCTGTACATTACTGGAGTAGTTTTATTAAAGGATACTTTTTACTCCATTACTGTACATCTTACAGCAAATATTGGTACTTTATACTTCATTACATTTCTGCATGGTGAGAGAGAGAGTTTTTTTTTTTTTTGTTAAATATATAACTATGAAGTTATATAAAGGTTACTGTAAGCCAATACAAGGTCAGTACTTTTGACATGTAAGTAAAATTGAAGGTACTTTTGTATTTTTTCTTAAGGAGAAATGTAAATGCTATGTAGAATACATTTGCCCTGTTTGCTAATGAATAATTTATATAAGATGCCGCGTAACAAAAAAAAAGCATCTGTAGTCTCGGGTACAAGTTGCACCTGTATATCAATTACTAAAGACTCTCACACTTGTTTGTGTTTTCACAGGTAATGACCAGTAGCACTCAATATGCTTTTGGTGTATTTTTTTAATTGTTATTTTTGTTACTGACATACAAACAGTTTGTTGAACATTACATTTTTTGTTTAAAAACCTCAAATTTTTTGTGTTGACTCAATAATGCGAAAGTCATAAATATCTATAATATAATTAATAGTCAATTAGAGGCAATTTGCCCAGTATTGTATGCACATTATGATTAATTTCATATTGAAATCTTTTCCATTACACATATTATAAAATGTACTTGGCTACTAACAGGAGCAGAAACATTCATATTGGTCAGGCTTGTGAGATTGGCCTCTTATTTTGTAAAATATCTATATTTGTCCATATTTGCTAAGCGGAACAGGCTGATGAATAAAATAAAAATCCTACCAACTTTATAATCTTAATCCCTACCTGCTTCGTTTTCCATATCCTGAACAAACAGAATCTAATACCCACTGCAACACCTCAAGAGGCACAGCAGTGGCTCCATAGAAACCGCTTTTCACCATTCTGTCGTCTCTTCACGAACTTCTCAGGTAACTCACTAATTACTAGTGCATAACTCACTACACAGCTCTTGTATCTGTGCTTTTCGCACTCATCCACCTCAAGGCATTCCCCATCAACTATGTTACAATGAACTAATTATGGGATTGAAGATATGTTTTCTGATTAAAATTAAATGAATTCTTATCATCTAGCTGCTGATTCTCTTTAGCACAAAAAAGTGCTTTTTTTATCCTTTAGGGGCAGACCTGCTTAAACTAACTAGAGAGGACGTCATTCAGATCTGTGGTCCAGCCGATGGTATACGACTGTTCAACTCCCTGAAAGGAAGGTGGACATGTTTTCTGTACCTAAACACAGCCACAACATTTTTGTGAGAATGTGCGTTATATGTATATCGTACACGTATAGCGTACACGTACACATATAGCTGTACTCTAGTTATACAGTGTGTTTGCTCATCATGTCATTACAGGGTATTTATATTTTTTAATAGTGATTTATATATGTTTTGTCACACTCATGATTATGTAGTTAATGTTTATACATAGCTGACTGTCTGTTTTTAAATGCCTATTAAGGGTGGTTCGCCCAAGACTCACTATCTATGTGTGCCAGGAGTCTCAGCAAGCACGAGACCAACAGCAAAAACATGAGAATGGAGATGGTGCTAGCAGTACATTTTTTGGTGCGTCCTTAATTATGTGGAAATGTTGCAAGGACATTTACAGCTTTATCAAAACAGCTTATTTCCTTGTTTCATCTCTATAGTGTACCATGCTATTTACTTGGAGGACCTAACAGCTGTTGAGCTGACTGAGAAATTGGCTCAGCTTTTCAACATCTCTCCACGCCAGATCAGTCAGATCTTCAAGCAGGGACCCACAGGCATTCATGTTCTTGTCAGCGACGAGGTGCAGTTTTACAGTTTCTTATAGTGTTATATAGTCCACTTCAAAATGGCTGTTTTTGCTCTACACTAAGGTTTGATATTGACAGATGCATATAAGATGATGGATAAATTCCTGAATTTAATTTCCTAATCTAGATGTGTTAAACATCTTGATTCATGGCGTGATAAAAAAAATATATATATATAAAAAAAAGTGAATGACTGTGCTTTCTTGTTGATCAGAAGTGGCCTGTTAGTCTGATTGTTAAAACAGTTAATAGCTCTTAACTTGTATTCATGGTTTTAGTCTTGTTTTTTTTTTTTGCCTGTGAGGACTGCATTTGTTGATAATAATAATTATAATAATACACTTTTTATATAGCAATCATAAAATGCAGCTCAAAGTGGTGCTCCACAAGGAGAAACACATAATACAATTATATAATTACAATAAACCAATGATAATGCAACATATAGATTTTAAATTAAATATAAAAAAAATAGTTTCACATCCTGGACATTAAATGCAATTTCTTCAAGCTTTTTGTTGTCAGTATTTGTTGATTTAAAAAATATATATATATTTGGGCGTAATCTCAGTGGCCTTTTAAATATACAAGAGCAATGTCATTAAGATTTTTAAAATGGCGTCTGGATCTCATGGGCCAGCCAGTGCACTTCCTTCATAGTAGAAGGGATAGGTTTCTCCCACTTTTTGTTTATTTTAGAAGCAGAGCAGCTGCATTTTTATTTTTTTTTGAAGAAAAGAGCAGTAATTTCATGAGCTTGGAAGAAATGCATTATTGGGTTTTATGCAACATATTTAGGTAAAAATTGACACACTTTTGCAATGTTCCTCAAATTATGCTACCTTTGAGATATTGATCAAATGTTAACTCCGATTTTTAATCAGTGGTTTTATAGATGAATATAGAGAAGCTTGTTTAATAAGTCTTCCCTTCTCTTACTGCAGTTTACTACAGTATGTCCATATCCGTTTATTTGTACAAAGTTCTGTAGCATCCACTGACATGTATATGAAGTTGTGCGTCATCGGCATATTAAAACTGATTTCATGCTTCCAGATGAGTCTAACAAGGTAACATAGAGGGTGAAAACAATCCTTCTAAAATGGGTCCTAAAATTTTCTATTGTCTTGAGTGACTTCCCTGAGCAAGGCAGTAATTAGATCAAAAGCCAGGCTGGAATTTTTCAAAGACTTTATCCAAATAAGAAGAAAATAAATATGAATAAAAAAAACTTTCTAAAATTTTACATTAAAAGAGCATTTTAGATACACATGTAAAATTTGTAAAAACAACTGGATCTGAACCTGCTTTCTTAACTATAGGTCTTGCTTTAGTTATCAGTAATGTGTTCAGGAAGTCACCAGATTACATTGAGGGTTTCACAATAGCTAAATCATCTTTCAAGACACAGTAAAATGTCTATTTGACAGTAGCGATTGGATTTAATTCCCAGGTGGAGGATTTAATGTTCTTGACAATGCTTCTAAGAGTGTTTGGTTAAAGTTTTCAGCTAGGAGAATTGTATCATAGCTGGTTGGCAAAACTGACAAAAGTTCCCAAAACTCCAGGCACTCTGTATTACTCTTTTGGTATGGATGACTACAAAACTAGTTTCAAAACATAGTAATATATAACAATTAATTGTTGAAGAGGTTAAAAGCAGAAATATGAATGGCATACCATAAGATGCAAAGCACTTGTCTGCAGTACTGCAGAAGGTCTGCTTGGAATTTGCAACCAAGTACAAAGATAATCCTGAAAAGTTGTGGAAAAGAGTTTTGTGGACTGATGAGCCTAATATTAATTTTACAAAAGTGACATGAAGCCTTTGTGTGAAGGGTGATTCGCACATGAACCCAAACATACGTGCTCATCGGCCAAGGCAGTGTCACAACCTGGGCTTACATGTTTGTTGCATGTCTACAAAAAAACATTTCAAATTTACAATGACAAATCTGTCCAATCCACTTGGGAGGATGCTTGTCATGTGGGAAGAAAGGACTCAAAACGCACTCGGACTCGTTATAGACGATTATTCACCCTGCCCTAACATTCTGCAGTGCAAGCGTGGAGTTGCAAAATAAAGAATTCAACATTTGTTGATGTCTCTGGATTGCTGGACTGATGTTGCAGTTATTGCAAGCAAGAGATATGCAATCTAATTTTAAGTGCTCTTTATTTTAAGAGCTCTTAATACATATACACAGGTAGATGTCAATATGAAGAAATAAAACCTATAACACTGATGGTAAAATATATGAAAATAATGAAATTATTTTTGAGATTTTAGTTAAATGTTGCTTTCAAGCTCTGCTGCCTTCATTACACCTACTAGAAATGTATAACATAATGTTCCTTAAGGATTCATTTGTGTCTTCTGAACACAGAGCAATGCATTCTAACTCATCTGTAGTATAACTGTATTTTAATTTCCACCCACACAGATGATCCAGAACTTTCAGGACGAGATGTGTTTTGTGTTGGACACAATGAAAGGTACTGAAAACCTATCATTTATTAAATAGATGCAGGTGTCCCTAAATACTAACATTGTTTATATCTCTCGTCTGTTGCTGAATTTGTAGCTGAGACGAATGACGGCTATCACATCATCTTGAAGTGAGAATGCACATTGGGCGGAGGAAGTTGGCACCCATTTTCCAGCAGATTAATCTTGATTGATATGGTTCCACACAGTCCCTGCCTTCACCCTTCCGGGAATTTATGAATTTATTTTATTTTATTTTTTTTTACAATTGTATTGTTCAGGCAATAGAGGCCACTGTGGTAAAGTGGAACTGCATCTAGCCTGTTATAATACCTTACTGTCTTATTCTCCATTGAGTGTCTGTACTGCCAGTACTATCAGACAGCTGATTCTGTTCATTTGCATTTTATTGCGTTAGTTATCCTCTTTTAAATAATCTATTTTCTTTAATGTCTATACATCAGCTATAAGCACTGGTGTGCCAGAGCCTGCTGCCTAGGAATGACTGAATAGGTAGAATAGCATTAGCAGACACCGTCCATCAACTCATTTGCATCCCCTGCCAACATCCCACCATTTATCAACATTCCAAGTTATCTACCATGGAAGGCAAAAATCATAGTAAAAATGTAATCAATAATTAGACCTGATGGGGCCCCTATTTTGATAAGTCACTGAAACATTTGTTTCAAAATCGTTGCATGGTTAGCTTCTATTAGCAAAATAAATCATTTCAGTAATTTTCCCTGGCCTGTAGCACTGCTGCATGACTGAGTTACTCCTCTGTAGCTTATTTTTAAACAAGTAACAAATCCTTTCCTGGTGCTTGTTCTATTTCAATTTAAGAAATATGAATTAATTTGCTGATTCAAAACAGTCACATAAATGGTCACACTACATTTTCTTGGTAAATGTTCCACTATACTGTGCAAACACTGAGCTTAAATGGCAACACCAGTTCTTTACATCCTTCAGATTTTTTTGTTTAATATTTTTTCTTCTTTAATACAGGCTTATTCATTAGAACAAGTTATTACAGAGATATATTCAGACAAGGTATTTTTTCTATCATGTTTTATGTAAGTAAGTCAATTTTGTTGGTCATCCAAAAAATTCATTGTTGGCCTTTTTTTTTGGAGGGGGGGGGGTGGCATTTTAATACATTTTTTGGGTGTGAAAAGCACATTTCTTAAGTGCTTGTAAAGGTAAAGCTTTGAAACATCAAAGTTACTAAAACAAAGAATCATGTGTCCACTATTTTTCATGTCATTGTAACAATTAAAACAGGTTACCCATGAACATTTTGCTTGTGTGTCAGCTTTGCTTCAACCAGTTTGCAGCACCTCATTTAATATTAACAGTTTGTACCGAGTAGATTTCAGATTAATTGTCACATAGTATCACACAGTTGCATATTTTGTTGGACCTATGGCATTGTTTCAACAATCGTAAGGCAAAATTTATTACTGTCGAAAGTTGCATTGTTCGGCCGAGATCTGGTATTGATGAGAGGAGAGTCAAACCACTCCATAAAGTCTTCTCCAGCACATTTCAAAGATATTAAGCTTCAGCTCTTCCAAATTGTTGCTGTTGGGCCCTTGAGCAAGGCCCTGTACCTCTTCTTGCTCCAGGGGTCCCATAAAATGGCTGATCCTGCGCTCTGACAACACCATCCTAACAAAGCTGGGATAAGCGAAATAGAGAATTTCCCTCAGCAATATACAGAGAGAGAGAGACTGTGAAAAAGTTTAGGCACCCTATTATCGGTAGTACAAATGTTATGCATGCTTATCATGACTATTATTATGCACAAAACTAATAACTCTTTCCAAACACACATTAAAAATTATGAAATAAATAACATATAAGAATATTTGCAGGATATACATATTATATGACAGACCAGTTTTCAGGTAGGAAAAAAAACAATGCCTAATGTAGACAAAATTACCAATAGAACTTATATTCTTCACCATGCTCAGTAAAACATTTCTTACAGTACTGTGCAAAAGTCTTGGGAAGAAACAAAAATATTTAATAAGAAAGCTTTTGAAAACTTTTATACATGAATGAAACTTCTATAAAGATCACAGAGTAATTAGTCCAAACAAAGTTCAAACTCTTTATTCGAAAATAATCAGTAGTGTTGGGTACAGATTTGTGCAATTTATAGGTAAAACAGCTGACAGGTTTTCCTGAGTGCTGGAGAATATACCAGATCCTTGACATATTTGGTCCTTTCTAGTTTCATGCAAACCCTCCTGGTCTGTCATGTAATAGGTTATGTTTCATTATGTTTGTTTACAGGTATGAAAAATATTCCAATGTAATGTTATTTAATGTGTGTGCGCGTATATATATACAGTACAGACCAAAAGTTTGGACACACCTTCTCATTCAAAGAGTTTTCATTGTGTTCTTTAGCCCAAACAAGTCTCTTCTGCTTGTTGCCTGTCCTTAGCAGTGGTTTCCTAGCAGATATTCTACCATGAAGGCCTGATTCACACAGTCTCCTCTTAACAGTTGTTCTAGAGACGTGTCTGCTGCTAGAACTCTGTGTGGCATTGACCTGCTCTCTGATCTCAGCTGCTGTTAACCTGCGATTTCTGAGGATTCACTTATCCTCCACAGCAGAGGCGACTCTTGGTCTTCCTTTCCTGGGCCGGTCCGCATGTGAGCCAGTTTCTTTGTAGCGCTTGATGGTTTTTGTGACTGCACTTGGGGACACTTTCAAAGTTTTCCCAATTTTTCGGACTGACTGACCTTCATTTCTTTAAGTAATGATGTAGGTATGGCCAACATACCTAAAGGATCATTTGAAACACCATACTAATACTGTGTTTGACCCTCTTTCGCCTTCAGAACTGCCTTAATTCTACATGGCATTGATTCAACAAGGTGCTGAAAGCATTCTTTAGAAACGTTGGCCCATATTGATAGGAGAGCATCTTGCAGTTGATGGAGATTTGTGGGATGCACATCCAGGGCACGAAGCTCCCGTTCCACCACATCCCAAAGATGCTCTATTGGGTTGAGATCTGGTGACTGTGGGGGCCAGTACAGTTTTAGTACAGTGAACTCATTGTCATGTTCAAGAAACCAGTTTGAAATTAATCGAGCTTTGTGACATGGTGCATTATCCTGCTGAAAGTAGCCATCAGTGGATGGGTACATGGTGGTCATAAAGGGATGGACATGGTCAGAAATGATGCTCAGGTAGGATGTGGCATTTAAACGATGCCCAATTGGCACTAAGGGCCCTAAGGTGTGCCAAGAAAGATCCCACACACCATTACACCACCACCACCAGCAGTCTGCACAGTAGTAACAAGGCATGATGACTCTACCATTTGAATGTCTCAACAGAAATCGAGACTCATCAGACCAGGCAACATTTTTCCAGTCTTCAACTGTCCAATTTTGGTGAGCTCGTGCAAATTGTAGCCTCTTTTTCCTATTTTTAGTGGAGATGAGTGGTACCCGGTGGGGTCTTCTGCTGTTGTAGCCCATCCGCCTCAAGGTTGTGCGTGTTGTCAGCTTCTATCAGCTCGAATCAGTCGGCCCATTCACCTCTGATCTCTAGCATCAACAAGACTTTCACCCACAGGACTGCCACATACTGGATGTTTTTCCCTTTTCACATTATTCTTTGTAAACCCTAGAAATGGTTGTGCGTGAAAATCCCAGTAACTGAGCAGATTGTGAAATACTCAGACCGGCTCTTCTGGCACCAACAACCATGCCAAGCTCAAAATTGCTTAAATCACCTTTCTGTCCCATTCTGACATTCAGTTTGGAGTTCAGGAGATTGTCTTGACCAGGACCACACCCCTAAATGCATTGAAGCAACTGCCATGTGATTGGTTGATTAGATAATTGCATTAATGAGAAATTGAACAGGTGTTCCTAATAATCCTTTAGGTAAGTGTATATATAGACGCACACACATGTACACACATGACATGGCATTTTATTGTCCAATAAGACAAAAATGAAAATAATTAGTATTTTTATTATTTAAAATGCTGTAAATAGTTTTTGGTGTCAAACCTCAAATGGTTCTATATTCAGAAATCTTTACATCCATAGATTTCTAAAAGCATTAATTAGAACAGGGTATGTTTTGTCACTGAGAACCATTTCCTCTGGTCTAAAACCATATTCTGATTTTAAATTCTGCAATTTCATGGACAACTGCCTTTAGTTGAAGTACCCCATTAATGGTCAGGTTACTGAAGCCTTTTATGAAGCTCATATGTACTGTACACATGGTAAGTGTTTGTCTCAGAATTGTTAGCTTATTTATTTATTGATTGATTTAGCTTTACTTTCGAACCACTAAATGTATAACTTTTTGTCCTTTGGTGTGGCAGCTAAAATATATATTTTTATTAAAAATTATTCAAACTAAAATTGTTCAAATGTGTCTTGCTACCTTCAAATTACAGGTTAACTAAGAACAACAAAGCAATTTTTTCATAATTAATGATTTTTTCCCTAATTATTTCATAAATAAAATCATTTTAATCATTCATAAAATCACATTTTATAAATTAAAAGTCATGTAAAAAATGTAAAATGTGATTTCACTCTCGGTTTTTTTAAGACCAAAATAATTCATGGTGAGATATAAGTGAGAGAGAGAATGAGGAATTAAAAAGTCCTTAATGAATATAGTATTTATCATGTTTAGTGGTGCCAAATAGGCTCTAGAAGAGTTTTATTAACATGTGTGTACTACATATTTATTTTTATTGTCTTTTGTTTTTTAATGCATCTACTATAGGGTTATCACAGTGTAACACATTGTATGTGTAATTAATTATAGTTATTGGCAAGTAACATCTCTTGGGGGGGAAATATTGTAGATATTTGATTTGTATTATTTTAACTTGTATTGTCTATGATTAATAATAATTGGGAAAAAAAATAGGTATCATGAAAAAAAGGCTGAGGGGAGAGTGGAAACATTCAATATCAACTTGCTACCAAAAATAAATTAGAATGAACTGCACAAAAAGTGTAAAGAATCCAAAAAAGATACAGGCCCACATAAAAGGGGCTCAGTGCTATTCTACACACAACCCTACTGTCTACAGAAATGTTATCGTGGGAGGCAGTGGCTGAATTTCCCACAGAACCTCAAAAAAAAAAAAAAAAAAAAAAAACTGTGACAAAGTTAATGGCCCCTAAAGATAAAACTTCCAAATAGCAGAAACATTACACTTAATTTTACACATATGATTTTTTTCAATAATGTTTTACAAAAACACTTTTTTTTACTCTTTATTTGCCAGCTGTGCAGACTATGGGTGAGTACAGAGTCAATAGTCCTATTAGTCCTACTACAACTCCTGGACGAATCCCTATTTTGGCAAGAAAAACTCAGTTAAAGATTGATTCAGACTATACAAGTACACAATATAGTAAAAGAATATTTATAAAAAATGATGAATGATACAGTTATTGCCTTGGCCTGTACTTTTAGCATGCTAATTAGCCCCAACCTCTATTTCATGGCACTGTGATCACGTGACCTGAGACCTCATTATAATCAACAACCATCATGGTGGACACAGAGCCAACTCGCAAAAAACACACATGCTTTTTACAGAATCTGCCAAAAAAAATAAATAAAGCAGCTTTACACAATCAAAAGAATTATTTAGGTTTGTATGAAATGTGAATGTGTACAGTATAAATCAAAATTATAAGATTGTCCCTGTTGAGCAAGCCGAGAATGACAGCGACCGTGGCAAGGACAAACTCCCTGAGATGGCAGTAGGAAGAAACCTTGAGAGGAAACAAACTCAACAGGGAACCCACCCTCATTTGGATGAAAACGAATAGCAGGGATTGATCTGTATCATACTGTGTAAGACTGGAAGTTAGTATAACAGGAGATGTGTTTAAGTTAAAATGGATTCCAGTTCATTAATGGAGGCTCAGGTAGACTGTAGGAAACTCCAGTCCTGAACTATCCTGCAACTGCAGTCATGATTCCTCAGCGAACAGCGAACCGTCTTTGTGGAAAAGGGAAACCATCCTCAGTCACCACACGCATCCCAGGCAGACCACACGGGGCATCCATGCGACAAGATCTCCAACCAGAAGCGGGACACCAGGATGAGTTAGACAGGTCCAGATGGCAGAGGGGGTCTTGATCACTGGCAGCTCAGGAACATCATGTATAGCTCGACAGAGAGACAGGGAGAGGGAAAGAGAGACGAGAGGAGAGAGAAGAGAGCAGAAGAGAAGGAGAGATCGCAGTTAGGTAGGATCACTTTTCCACAATGTATAAAGTGAATGTTCAGTCTTATGCAAAGGTTTAGGGAAGACAGCATCTAAACATACCAGTTCACCATAATACTCCATGAGTCCCCCAGATCTGCTTCATTACCTAAGGCAAATCTATTTACAAAAATGCTTGGCTAAATAAATAGGTTTTAGCTTAGATTTAAACACTGAGACTGTATCCGAGTCCTGAATATTAATTGGAAGACTATTCCATAACTTTAGGGCTTTGTAAGAAAAAGCTCTGCACCCGCTGTAGTTTTCATAATATGCGGTACTGACAAGCAGCCTGCATCCTAGAAGAGCTGAAGGCTGATATCAGAGCAACCTGGGCAGCAGTGACACAGACTGATTGCCACCATGTCGCATTGCTGCAGTAATTCATACAAAGACGACCCGACCAAGTATTAAGTTCTGTACATATTCATACTTTTCAGTAGGCCAACATTTTTATGTTTCCTTTATTGGTCTCTTAAGTAATATTTGAATTTAGGTACTGAATTTTGGGTTTTCATTGGCTACAGGTGAAAGTAAAAAATTTGAATATTGTGCAAAAGTTCTTTTATTTCAGTAATGCAATATATTAGGTGAAACTAATATGTTGAGATAGACTCATTACATTCAAAGCAAGATAGTTCAAGCCGTGATTTGTCATAATTGATTATGGCTTACAGCTCATGAAAACCCCAAATCCACAATCTCAGAAAATTTGAATATTGTGAAAAGGTTAAATATTCTAGGTGTCCCACACTAATCATCTAATTAAGCCATAACACCTGCAAAGGATTCCTGAGCCTTTAAGTGGTCTCTCAGTCAGTTAGGTTCAGTAGGAAGCACAATCATGGGAAAGACTGCCGACCTGACAGTTGTGCAGTAAACAATTATTGACATCCTCCATAAGGAGGGAAAGCCTCAAA
>JAAGKR010002141.1:1717-102866 GCA_011419295.1 Clarias macrocephalus
TATATTTATGCATATACACACACCAACCTGGTAACTATCAAATGACACTGTAGCTTGGTTGATTTATCAATTTATTTATACATTTACCTTATTAAAATGACTTATGAATCTTTCAAGAAGGTTATGGATTGCTAAGCACATACAGAATTCAAAATGATTAAACCTCACCTCCTCATGTGAAATCGTGACGAGTAATTAATATGAATGAGGTGTCTAACTCTGCTCTGATGTCTGAGAATAAATGACACGTATATATTATTAGTCACGTCATATTTCGAAACCTTCCTTTCATGATGTAATTATCAAAGGATCCCACAACGCTTAGACTTTTCATCAGCACTTCAGAATCCCCCAAATCCCCTCCACCCAAATCACAACAAAGGACTTTGTACCTTGTGCTGCATAGCTAAACAGGGTTTCTCGGTGACCTTCAGAACTAATGGCGATAGGATATGTTGGTTGACTAACAAAGAACAAAGAGAGGGATAAATCTATTGAAACATTCTACTGACTGGCACAATGCTTGTTTAGTGGATTTCTGTTAATCCACTCTAGTTAATCCTGCAGTGTGAACACTTGTCATCTGTGCGGTGCAGTTACACCTCCACAACAAGCTTGTTATTTAAAAGTTTTTTTTTTCACCTCTCTCTCACCTGTAGCAGTATTGTATGTGCATTTTACATGGATCAGAATTTTGACTTGTTTCCTTGTCCTAAAAAGGACTTACACCTGTTTACTCTTTTATATTGCAAGTTCAAGGGTAGGTTTTAGACAGTGAGTGAACATATTAATACCACCGCACTGTCTGGTTTAGACCTTGATTGCTTTTCAGCTTTGACACACAGGTTTCTATTAATGCATTTATTCTAAAACATTCATTTGGATTTTAAAAAGTTAATATTTGAAGGAGCCTCCATTGTCAGTACGTTGTAACAGTCGGCGGTACAGCTGTAACTTTTAGACTCAGGAACATTTCAGCATTTCATAGCAGGATTTTTTTTTTTTTTACGAGTTGTGATAATAGACAGTAAAAGATACATCTGATAATATTATCTCATCTTTAACTAAATGTTGTCTCCTTAGTAATTGCTTATAAGTTGTTCTGAATTGCCTCTGAATTTGTCCATGTTTTTTTTTTTTTTGTTCTTGGCTAACGTGAGCTTCTAATGCAAGGTTGAATCCCAAATCCCTCTCTAACCTCTGATCAAGGGCACTACTTTTTGTGTGGAACAAATGATTGTATACCTTATATACATAGAACACTGGCTTTGCATATAACACTGTTAGGGATTCAACCCTAGAACCCCAGATGTTAGCTGATATATTTGAAGCAGAATAAGTGGATAAAGTGTAGAGAAATTTACAAGATATACCGGACTCTCCACCACCTCCACGATTTTTGCTCAGGTCCTTTTGGCAACATATTGCCAAGAAGAATTTCAAATTACTTTCACTCCTATTAATTACACTAACTGTTGGTCACCAGCTAAACCAGTCATGGTTAGTTAGTTCTGTCAGTTGCAGGAGGATATACATAATTACAACCTAATGAACCCTCATGCCTAAGGCTGCATAACAGCCTTTCTGATATTCAGCACAACAGAACTCCTGATATTGCACAATTGTCTTGCAGATATTATACAACTTTGAACATAGTAACATAAAAGGCAATATGGCATTCTTTAATGAATGAAAAAAATTCAAGCAGTGGCAAATTGCTGTAGTGGAGGAGAAATATAGCAAGTCAGTATATGTGCTGTTAGAGGAAAATGTGGCATTTTTACTTTTAATTTTGTTTGTAGAACTCATGAACTGACAAGTGTTCGTCAATGGTTCATTAACATTTTATTAAATCTAGTTATTTATGTAGTATACTTGAAAGAAAAGCAGAAAAGCATCTGCATGTCACTCCTGTCAAACGCTCTATTTCGCTAATTTTCAACTTGAGTATGCATCCCATCAAATCCAACAACTTCACACTCAGCAGGCTTTTGTCAATGGCGACATTCCAGCATTTCTGCATTATTAACTTCGCAGCTGTTCATTACAACTTTCAGTTCAACTTTCATCTCTGCCTCTTTCTTTTTCATAGAAGTAAGAATACCAGATGAGAACGATCGCATATCAGCAAATCTGTGGTGCGTCTAATGCTCTCAGGATAGGAAGACTGCACCAAAGAAAGTGTCTCTCATAGTGATGTGACCTTTGAGGATGCAATCACAGTGGTGGCTGAATCTAATCTCCTAATCACATGAAGAGTTCAGAGGTGAGCAGGCTGTGAGATTAACTTGATGTTGTCTGTCACGAGACAGGACAAGATGGCAGTGTTTTTGAAGCATAGTCGAATGTTGCTCATCCAAGGTCAAACGAGAGGAGTGAAACAGAATACAAGTGATTTGAATGAAATTTTCAGAATGCTAAAACAAGCAGATGGTATATACTACACATCGTTTCATCTAGAAACACACATGGGGCTACATTCATTATGCGTACACTTCACGGAGAAGCTTCTTAGAGTTAAAATGAGGTAAACAATCAATATGTTTCTGCCTGCCTGCAATGAGCTCACTGCCATGAACCAAATATATGTATGCTTTATTATTATTATCTTACCTTAACTTATTTTATATTTCTTTACATTTTGCTAAAAGCTTATGGTTATGGAATTTGTAATTCTATATGGAATTTGGAATGTAAATACACCAATTAGCCATAACATTAACACATTAACAACATTACTGAAACTGATGTGCAGTAACTCAACCATACACCTGTAAACTGGTGACAGGTTCATGGGCACCCAACTTACACCAATGTGGGGACCGAAGGTCAGCCTATCCGTTCCAATCCAACAAGAAATCCAATACAACAACAACAACAAAAAAACATCCCACCATGCACAGCACCCAGCAAAAAAAGAGCCCAAGACTTGTGCTGGAGAAACAAGTCTAATCCACAGTGGCCCCGCCCTACATTACAGAGAACCCTTAGGATCCATCGTTAACATTCCAGCACCAGACACCGTAGCAACCCCCCCTATAAGGCATGCAGAGCCATGCCCCTAGTGGCCATAGCTGCCACATTGGCCCAAGGGGAACACAGTGATTTTAATATTAATGGTTTTAATGTTATAGCTGATCAGTGCAGGTATTTATATGTTTATAAACAGGCCTGCGTGCATGGAGTTTGCATGTTCTCCCCGTGCTTTGTGGGTTGCTTACGGGTTCTCCAGTTACCTCCTACAGTCCAAAGACATGCAGATTAGCCTAATTGGCATTTACAAATTGCCCGTAGTGTGTGAATGCACGTGTGAATGTTGCCCAAAGGTCCTACCATGGTCATAGAAATTAGCAATAAATTGAATAGTCACCATTGGCCTCCACGGTACCTCGTTGGACTATGGAGGTTCCTAGATGGATGGAAACAGTATTTTGCCAAATGTATTTGTAACTGTATTGTAAGAAATGTATAAAAAAACTTTTAGAGTTAATAAGAACTTTTGGGGAATTCCTTGGCCTATTTGGGAAAAAGTTCAGGGAAAGCCTCCTAGCTGAAGCTCTGTCATGAAACTGGTTGAGAATATGGCATAAAATGTGCAAAGCTTCACTATTAGCACTCAATACTGTTCCAAATACGCTGTATGGCCAGAAGTTTGTGGACAATTTCATCCATTCACATTTTATAACATTCCATTCCAGATACATTAAGTTCTATTCTGAGAAGGCCTTTCACCTTATTCTGAAGCATGGTTATGGAAATTTCTGCCAATTGAGCCACGAGAGCATTAGTGAGGTCAGGCACTGATGTCAGGTAAGTGGCCCTGGGGCTCGTTCAGTGTTCCAGTTCATCCCAAATGTGTTCAGCAGGGTTGAGGTCAGGGCTCAGTGCAGGCTACACCAGTTTTTATACACCAGCCTTGGCACATGATGTCTTTATGGAGCTGGTTTTGTCCACAGTGACATTGCCATTCTAGCGGGAAATTTTAAAGCTACAGCATACAAAGACTCTCTAAACAATTGTGTCCTTCATACTTTGTAAAAACAGTTTGCAGAAAAAAAGGGTGTGATGTTTAGGTGTCCACATAGTTTAGGCATACAGTGTATTTTTACATAGCGGTAATGTGATTCTAAAGGAGTAGAAGATAATACAAAGGAAGACCTTCTATACTTAGGTAAGTTCTGGCGTTTGACTTCATATGAATGTACCAAGTGTCCTAGCTTATAAGTCTGATGCTGATCTCAGATCTGTTGTCACATGGCCCAGAAAGTCATTCATTCATCTTCAGTAATTGCTTTATATGTGGTGAAGTCTATCCCCTTTGAACACAAGGCAGAAGTGGCATTGGACAACAATCCCACACAGGACACCATATAAACATATTTACACACTCACATATACAGTATCTACCTGCTTGTGTTGTGCATGGGAAGGGGACCAGAAGACCCAGAAGAAACCTCCACAGACATGGCAGAATGTGCACTTAAACACAACAGACCTAAACCCAGACGATGTGTGATTTGAGAAAATGTGGAGGAAATTATTTAAGGAGATGTGTGCTGCTTATAGTGAAAAGAAACACACATTTTATACTCTGTGCTGACAGGAAACATTGCACAGCTGACACACACGTATTGCCGGCGTCAGCCTCAGAGCGGCACGTCTGACAAGCATCAGTGGAGCTTCTGATGTGTAGTGCTCTATTTTCCCAGCTCATCAAACACCTCAGTTTGGTCGACTTTGGGTCGGCCCACTACTGGAAGCCACTACCACGCATATCTGTTTGGGCAATCAAGTCTACGCAGAGATCATGGCATTGTGTATATTATGTATATATATATATATATAAAACATAAAATATATTTTATTTTATTTTATTTATTTATTTATTTTTAAATGTTGACAGGCTGAACTTCAATATACAGTATTATGCAATAAACTGCAATAAACAAGTATTTCTGTACTTCTCTCTATGCTTGTAACACATGATAGGTATAGATGTCAATTCCTCACTACATCAGTGGTTTTCAGGTAAATCACTTGAGGTAAATTGTCAAAATGGCTATTATTGTCATTCGAACAGTTAATAAAGTTGCGAGTTAGGCACATTACCAACTTTCATTAGCTAGCTATTAGCTAGTCCCTTCGGTGTAAGGTTTTTCCACTATACGGAAAAAAGTATTTGGCAAAACCTGTTAATTATTAAGTTCAGGTATTTCATTCAGACCCCTTATCCTGAGTGAAGGGCAATCTTAATGTTTCAGCATACCAAGTCATCTTGGACTACACTAAGCTTCCAACTTTGTGGCAACAGTTTGAGGATGACCATTTTCTATTCCAGCATAACTATGCCACAGTGCACAAAGCAAGGACTATAAAGACATGGTTTAATGAGTTCGGTGTGGAAGAACTTGACTGGCCCCTAACACCGATCACTGACCTGAACGCCATCGTCCACCTTTAGGGTGAATTGGAACAGAGATTGCGAGACAGGCCTTCTCGTCCAACATCAGTGCCTGACCTCATAAATGCTCTACAGCGTGAATGGCCATAGATTTCCACAGAAACACTACAAAATGTTGTGGACAGCCTTCAAAGAAGAGTGGAAGTTGTTATAGCCGTTGTAGTATACTGTACGTATTATGGTTATATACAGTGTTTGTCCATATAATGTACATCGTTGATGAAGGTCTCAGTCTCTCCAAAGCCAACAGGACTGCTAATATATATATTTTTATTGCATAATAAAAATATTTTTATTTTACATTTATTTACTGAGGAACCTGCTTTTACAAACAGCTCGACATTCGTGAACATTCCTGTATGGATTTTTCAGACTTCCCTGATGTGGTTAGTTTCACCAATGCATTTTTTCCCCCTCAAACATCTACAATTTCAGCCAATCACATGTACTTAAATTCGAGGGTATGACTGAATGTGATGACATTGCAAATGTGCATTATGCCAGACAGACAGAATGAACCATGAAATGAACAGATTTTGGAATGTAAATATGGCCACCAGTTGTTGCACTCCCCAGGTAAGTTACAGTATGTGAAAATCTGATAAGCCAGCAACTCTCAGCTCCAGTCCTGAAAGACTACCTGCCCTGCACATTTTAGTGTTTTCCCAGCTCCCAGCACACCTGATTGAACTAATCAGCTAATTAACAACATTTTCTACATTGTATTGTGTGTGATATAGCAGGAAAACATTAAAATGACCAGGGCAGGTAGTCTTTCAGGACTGGAGCAGTCGTCTACAATTATACATATTAGCTAAATATATTTAAGATTTGAAGGCTTGCAGATGTAATGCAGTTGAGCGACTTGAATGCAGGTTCATCAGATTGAACATAAAAATGAAGTAAAGAAATATTTCTGTGGGCACTGAAAAATAGATTTTTTATAGGGTCATTTATATCTGTATCACGAAATACATTTGTGAATGACTTTTTTGTGAAATATGGCACTGATCCGACTCCATATTATATAACTTACTGCTCGCAAATCAAATTCAAACTGTATGTGTTATGCGTTTCTCCACAGCATAAGATAACCAAAGACAAACACCCTTAATCTGGCTATAAAAATAAAAATTACAGTGGCGACATGACCAAGGATTTGTTTCTTTAAAAAAAAAAGATGTAAGGAACAGAACCCGGACAGCGTGCTGCCTCGGCCAGACTGTGATGCTGACTGTTTTTCTATTTGCTCTTACTGTCTCTGTGTTCAAGGTTTTTCCATTGAACACACGAGGGCAGTGGTAGCTCAGAGCTTTAGGAAGGTTGGCGGTTCAAGCCCCAGCTCCAACTGGTTGCCATTGTTGGGCTCTTGAGCAAGGCCCTTAACTCTGACCTCCCCTATGCTGGGATATGCGAAGAAAGTATTTATGACGTATACAGGGTAGATGAAAATGAACTAGGCAATATTTAATGGCTATAGAACTTGACCTCATAAATGGCCTCCAAGAAGTCCAGAACTTCCTCCAGGCATTCAGGATTCAGGAGGTTCTTAGGAATATCCTAAATGACTTTCTTCAGAAGACTGTACATTCCATCCTGGGCATTTGAGGAAACTGGTAGATGCCACCGGTGCCTACGTTGAAGTTTTAGTAATTTCCCTATATAATAAATTACACGTACACTTTATTTAAATAAATTTGTATTGGAAATATGGATTTTATTACCAATTTTAATGTCTAGTTATTTTTCATTCACCCTGTATACTGTTGTCAAAACATCGTCTGGTAGGCATTTTCAATTAAATGTCGAAGTCTCGATGTATGCATGCTGCTAGTGCATGCTGCTAATATTGCTTTTCTTATAAAAGCAACATTATTAAATTGCATAAAATTAAATTGTATAAAATGTGTTGTTGACTAAAAAATCAAGGCAAAAATTTTATAGCTTGAAATAGGCTTTAGGAAAGAAAGGTTGGAAGACAAAACTCTTCCTTTGTGTTAAGTCACATCATATCCAGTCTTGGCTCGTTTTCCTAACAGCACTCTCCTTCTAATTGTCTCAAAACTCTTACTTTCAGTGTAAAAAAAAAAAAACACAATTCTTATGGACTTTTTAATTTAATGAAAATGCTCCCACATCTGCTAGCCATCAAAATCAGAATCATTTCAAAACGAGTTGGTTTAAGAAAACTTTGAAGTAAATCTTTGAAATTACCGATATTGGAAATGACATTTTAATGTAGTACAACCTAGCACCAGATGCCCAACTTCCTCAAACAAACTTAATTTCCCTGGGGCTATATTTGTTTACAAATGTGTGGAACCAATGCAAAACCTTTTCATAAGTTTCTTTTCATTATATCAGTGGTGAACCTGCGGCAGGGAATTTCACATTGCCTTTGGGCTGTTGTTAACTTTCATTTTTGCTCAGAACATACTGGCATGAATTATTAAAAAAATAATAAAATAAAGAAAAGAAAAACTGTGTGTGAAAAGCAAGAGAATTCTTAAAACATTATATTTTCTAGCCATTGTGAACTGTTATGTCTGTGGTTTCAGTCTAGGATATTACACATTCTCAGCAGCGTGTGTGTCCTGTAAACCATGAAGTCACTATAAGAGCAGAATAAGGTCAGCCACCAAAGCCTCTAGTCTGTGGATGGACCTGAACTGAACCGAAAAATAAACCTGCACTGAGAAAATAACCAGAGAAGGCTTGGACAATCCATCATGCTGTGGATTACTGTGAAATATTACACTAGATTTCAGCCTCACCCCAGCAGGAATATTGAATAAGTTCAATAACAAAGGAAATCTAAAATAGGTATCTTCATATTATAAATAAACATAGTCCAGTTTCCCATTGTGAGAAGTAGTAGTTCATAGTCATTCTTAAACTTGTAAGATCTGATCTTGATATTGATACAAGCATTATCAGTTGGCAGCAGCTTGTTGCATGTACACTTATTATGCTACTTTATCACTTTATTAGGTGCACAAAACTTCAAAAAAAAAAAAAGCTGTCCAATTAATGACGCCTTTCAATAAAAAAAAAAAAATCATGCGGGCAATACCCCTTGAAGATTCACCTTTAGCAGCAATAACTTGAAGTAATCATTTCCTGTATGACTCACATCATTTTGGTCCATTCTTCTTTACAACAATGCTTCAGTTCTTTGAGGATTTTGGGCATTCACTTATGCACATCTCTGTTAAGGGCCTGTCAAAAAAAAAAAATCAATTGGGTTCAGGTCTGGACTTGGACTAGTCCATTGTAAAACCTTGATTCTTATATTTTTTAACCATTCTGATGTAGACTTGCTGATGTGCTTTGATCATTGTCCAATGTCCTGACTTTTGCCGGTACAATACTCTGGTAAAGACGCGTTCGCTGTCAACCCATGTCCTGTGGCTGCAAAACAAGCCCAAATCATCACCCTTACATTGTTGTGCATGACAGTGATCAGCAAAATCCTTAGTCTTGAATTAACACCCAGAGTGTTGATTTAACAATTTCAGAGTACATTCGTGACCATTAGGTCATATATAAACACTTGGGGTGTTAAATCAACACTGGGAATTTTGCAGTGTGGGTGAGTTGTTTCTAATGAAATGCTGTTTGCTTTTCCCCAAACATGGTGGTGGGCATTAAGGCTAAACATCTCCACTTTGGTCTCATCTCTCCATAAAACCTTGTTCCAAAAGTGTTTTGTTCAAATGCTTCCATGTTCTTCTAAGAGGCTTTCTTCTGGCAACCATTCCAAGCAAACTTATACCAAACTCATACCAGAGCAACTCAAAAAGTATTTTAACCTTGTGTACCTTTAAATGCAATTGAATTAAATTCACTTTTTAAATTTTATTTATATAGTGCTTTTAACAATGGTCAGCTTTAAAGAATCAAAATAAAATTAAGGAAATGTGTATGAAATGTGGGAGTATATGTATAAATCGGAATTATCAGATTGCCCCTGATGAGCAAGTTGAAGGTGATATGGGCAAGCAAAAACTCTGTGAGATGGGGAGAAACCTTGAGAGGAACCAGACTCAACAGAGAGCCCATCCTCATTTGGGTGATAACAGATAGCAGGAATTGATTTGCAGTCATACTGAGTATTAGGCGCCTGGAAGTTCAATATAACAGGAGATGTGTTTAAGTTATATAGAGTCCGCTTTCATTATTGGAGGCTCAGGTACAAAACAGCTTGTACGTATTTCAGTCCAAGTCGAAGACTGAAATAGTCAGGACAAGTGGAACAGTGCCGATTCACCACATGCATCCAGACAGACCACACAGGGGGCCTGCATGCATCAAGGTCCAACCAGAAGCGGGGCACCGGGATGAGTCAGACCAGTCCGGAAGGCAGAGGGAGTCTGGATCACTGGTAGATCAGGAGCACTATGAGAGAGAAAGAGAGAGTGAGAAGAGAAGAGAAGAGAAGAGAAGAGAAGAGAAAGAGAGAACAGTTAGATACAGTAGGGTCACAATCACATGTATAAGGTTAATGAATATTTTGTGCAAAGTGCAAACACGGATTCCAGCAGGTCTAACTATGTCAGCATAACTGAAAGGGAGAGCCAGAAGGAAATACAGACACGAGGGGATCCTGGGAAGTAAAGCAACCAGCCACTCCACCATCAACAAACCTGAGTGATCAATAAGCATGGGAAAGACAGCAGCCAAACATACCAGTTCACCATAATACTCTACATCAACGAGTCACCCAGATCAGCTCCTTCAGCAAAGGCAAATCTATTCACAAAAAATCTTGACTAAATAAAATGTTTTTTAGCCTAGACTTAAACACTGAGACAGTGACTGAATGCTGAACATTAATTGGAAGGCTATTCCATTCCAATTGTAACTGAGTTACAATCATCCAACATAGAAATGAAAAAAGCATTATTTAAAATTTTTTAAAAACATTTTCTTCCTGCATATATTTCAAAGTATATCTTGCAATATTTCCGAGATGAAAGAATGTTAATAATATTATCTATCTTTTACATATTCTACATATACATTTATATATCATTTTATTTTTTATGAGTTTAATATAAACTTTAACATAACTAGAGCAAAGGGCAGTGGTAGGTCAGAGGGTTAATGTTACTGAGTTACTAATGGAAGGTCGGAGATTTAAGACCCAGATCCACCAGGTTGCCACTGTTGGGCCCTTGAGCAAGGCCCTTAACCCTATCTGCTTCAGGTTTGCTGACCCTGCTCTCTGACCCCAGCTATGCTGGGATACGCGAAGAAAGAATTTTGTAACGTACAGTATAAGGGATAAATAAAACCTTAACTTACATCCATACCAATTCTTTTATTTTACTGCTGCAAATTCTTCCCTTAAATTAAATATGCTGATACATGATTTTTTTTTTTATCA
This sequence comes from Clarias macrocephalus, assembly GCA_011419295.1. Taxonomy (NCBI): domain Eukaryota; kingdom Metazoa; phylum Chordata; class Actinopteri; order Siluriformes; family Clariidae; genus Clarias; species Clarias macrocephalus. The sequence goes on from JAAGKR010002141.1 coordinate 12,568, forward strand.
GTGCATTGCCACGTCAGTGCATGTGTTTGTGTGTTTGTCCATTCCTTCTATCTCTACTATCTTTCTGTTCTCACGTTGCCTACCTGACTAAGTCATGCATGTTTCAGGAGCCACTCAGGTGCTTGTTTAGTCCCTTGTCATCTAAAAACTGGACTAATGCAACTCAGTCCTGGCAGGTTTGTCCCTGTGTGGTAACTGACCTTTGCAACTGTTCCAAAATGCAGCTTCGTGCCTTGTGTTCCACCTCAAGTTCTCCCACAACACGCCATTGCTGCTTTCCCTCATTTCTTTAGTAGCTGGCCAAACATCTCTCCAAAATACAAGGAAGATATGCATCAAAACCCTTCTCTGACCTGATACCCGGGAAGTCGAATGAACTTTCCCTGTCTTTGTTGAATAGCTAAGCCACACAATGTCTGCAAAAACTAAAGACCTAACTCTTTACCAATTACATTAAGGATCACTTCTAATAGTAATAAAACAATCCTTTCTTTTCATGCTATACAAACCGGCTTCAACAGGGTTCAGCTCAATTGTGCAAATGAACATAAGGATATATGTTTAATAGACAACAAAACACTTCTAAAAATCAATCTGCATAAGGCGTCTGTTAAACAGGAACAGATGGACTACAGTCAGTAACTGTATGGCCACTTAGTGAAGATCCTTGCTGAGAAAACCAAATAAAGTTGTATTCATATATAGTATACTGTAAATACACCAGTTCTATACTAATGAGCTTCCAGAATAACATAAACTGAAAAAATCCACCATCCTCGCCAGTCCAACTCACTAGCACGTTATCACACATTCACTCCAGGGTGTTTAATGTTTTTGGAAGGATTCTCCAGTGTCATAGCTTTGAAACTGTCAAAGATAAAGCTGTTCGTTTTTTTAACATGGGAAACTTTCCAGTACAGAAGAGGTTTCATTTTGAGTTATTTTCTGTAATATGACAAGATTTATTTATTTATTTATTTATTTATTTTTGTCGTATTAACTTCAAGAGACAGAAAAATAAAAGGTGGGTGAGGGAACAACTGTAACTGTAACATCAAATGTAACTCTAAAATAACTGACAAAAGATACAATATACAATATAATATTTTTCTAAGAAAGAAAGAAAGAATGGAGGTAGATATAGGAAATGCTAATACATGGAATTTCCCCCCCATAGATCTTGTATAAACATGAAAAAAATTTGGCATACTGTAAAACTTTAATCTATATCTCATATAGAGAGTTTAAGGCCATGAATTAATCAATTTCTTATCAATTCTAAGGACACAAATTTAAGATAAAGAATATAAATTACAGAAAATCCTTACTTTCATGGATATAATCCCAAGGAAAACATGAAAATAGATAGTTATCAATCTACAGCAAAGAATGAAACTACAGGTGGAACGCCTTTTATTTGACTCACATAAAATTTGCACAGACCACAGCTTTTTCTCAGAACTTACCACCATTTTTTGACGTGCTGGCTGAGTGCACTGCCAAATCTTGCAGGCATATATGGGTACATCATGTTAATTTCCAAAGATGCACACAATATATGCACAAAAACCGAATGCAGAATGGGCGGGCCACCAACACGCATGTGTGTACACATAATATAACAAGCAACTATACAACAGTTACTTTATTATTGAGCAGTCTGATTGGATGAGAACATCCTGCATGGATGTTAATGCATGGTAACAGCACTGGGACATTTATAGTTCTCAGTACTTCCTGCCAAAACCCACATTCAAAACCAGTCATAGAAGCACTTTCAACAAGAAAACTGAGAAATCTGATAATGTTGTCATCTTAAACACACTTCGTCTCATTAATAATTGCTTCTAAGTCATTCCAGAATGCCTCTTAATAATTTGTGTTGTTTTTTTTATGCCTAAGCTGAGCTACAAAGCAGTTTTTGTAGATTTTGGCTGTAGCCCAAATCTCTCTCTAATCCTTAATCAAGGGCACTACTTAGGGTGTGAGATTGTACACCCCAGTGCACTAGTTTGACTAATTTGATTCAACCCTGGAACTGGGAAATTAATGGAGCGGATATACTAAAGTGATTTCCACAACTGTCCACCACGGTTAGTTCGTTCCATTAGTTGTGTGAGGATATGTGTTGGCAGGGTAAAATAACTGGTTAAATCAACGAACTAATCATAATCTGGTGATAATAAATGTTTTTTTGTGGAACTGTTGTATAAAAGTGATAGCACACTCGAGGTTTTGCTTTTGTGATGAATAACAGCACAGCTATGACACCTTAGGCACTCTTGCACCCACGTGCCTACGATCGCATCAAAGCCATGCTGATATTCATCACAACAGCACTTCCTCTTGCGTGATATTATTTAAGTTTTATTATTTAATATCCACGCTGAATGTTTCTAGTACAGTAGTCTCAGATCCAATAGGCTGGCTTTAACTAAATAATACATAAATGCAAATTACTGGATAAACCTTAAAAGAGATTCTTAAATGAAGTTGATTTATTTTTGCATATGTGTATAAATTTCCAGTTTTTGCTTCAACTCCATAATTGAATAAATTAGCAAAAATAAAAACTATAAGATTGGCAGTAAGCTCTATTTACTGCCTCTTGAAAGATTAGTTAATTTGCAAAACATTACCAGGAAAGAAGAAAAGTAACTCAAAATATAATATACTGTACTACAGCTACCTCCAGGATACTGGATAAAACCAGGATACTGACCCATACGCAATGATACATGGATAGCCACTGGTCAGAAACAATCTCCTTGCTCTTTATTTACTATCATATATTATTTGGTATATTTTTTCCTCAGTGCTTTTTTCGAAAATCAAATAGTTTGCTTGCAGGCATTATGAGCCACTGGAATTCTCACGCCAATCATTTACTGTTGTTTGTCCGAACTAAATACACACATTTTCTAGTCCTTGTCACCATCCTCATACTTTGGGTCATAAATGGATAATCCTTAAGGGCAAGCCTTGAGAATATATTATCCCAACTCTAGAGTAGGTGAATGTCAAAACGCAGTCAAGTCACATAAACAGTGTTAAAATGTGTATCTTGGGAACATCCCTACCTTCTGTATGTCATATGGGAATGAAGAAAGTCTATAATGCGCAGGATTGCGTGGGTAATTTGTTTCATATTCACACGGATGAGGGAGGGACTAGGGGGGTTTGGGTTGTTGAGGTTCTTGGACATTGGCCACCAACTGTGCAGCTTTGTTGCTCAGCAACTGAAGGTGTTTATGAGCTCAGTTTTTATGAATTGTCATCTTTTTTTCCCCCTCATATTTTTCGCCGTTTAATCCTCCAGCCACTCCCAAGAACTTTTGGAATCCAAACTTTTGGGTAGGAAGGACTCTCGAATAAAATCATAATGAAACATGACACCTGATGTAATCTAGGAGCATTGAAGGTATTACAGTTACATATATTAATTGCTTTACATGCCACATGTTTAAAAGAAAAGTGAGCAGGCATCTTTTGCCTTAATCATAATGCCTGAGCATGTTTCCAAAAGGGTTAAAAAAAATATTGTTGATCAAAATACACATGTATTAATGATGTGTATTAATGTGTAAAATTTGTATATTAAAGTAAATTTAATTGATGTAATAATCTAGACCAGGGGTGACAAGTTCATTTGAGGTAACAGATCAAATTACTTTTTGACTAATGTTAAGTTGGACAAAGTAATCAGCTTTGTGTATCATTACTACATCAACAACTCATAATGTGAAATTAACCACTGGAGGCATCCCAGCAAGGAGCTTTGATAGTCAAAACATTGTAGTAAGGTTAAATTGACAACATTATGGACATAATGTTGATGAAATGACGTAAAAACAATGTTGAGTACACGATGATAGTATGACTACCATCCCTTACACAATGTTTCAAAAACTATTTCAAAGTTAATAGGAAAACTATAATGTCCTGAGCAGGACCTGAGCTCTGTTCACTGTTGACGTACCATAATTTGGGAACTAATGCACTTCAGTGCCCTTAAATGTAACTTTTAACAACACTAAAAGATGCATGACATGGGTACATTTGCTGTCTTCCAATCTGCCATCAGAATTCTAAACCCTGTTAGAAATATAAGAATGTGAATGAGAGTTGTGCAAATCAATGTTGATCTGTATAAATGCTCTAAAAAGGTTAAAAATTAGTTAATGAGGTTGCATTTTCATCATTGCATTAAGGACATTTATTAAGTTTTATCAACAAACAATGCTTTTGTGACTGTTGTCACAGCGTTTGACATCATTGCAACATCATTATACCCGAGTTACAATGTTAGGGCTTCTGCTAGGAAGTCAGCTAGGCAGAAATTAAGCCTAAGTAAAAACAAAAATGAGAATGTAAATTGAAAATATAAGGCAGGCATAGGTCAGTGACCAACAAATAATACGAACTAGTCAAGGCAATAATCAGAAACTTGGAAAGAGGAACTAGATCGAATCACAATAAAGAAAGGCTTGGTAATGACAAGCAATGAACACTGAACGTCTTTAAACACAGATTAGTCATAATATTTGACTTTGATTATCAATTGTGTACCAGTTAACTGGTGACAGGATCATGGGGATTCATGGCTCATTTATGCCTGTGGGGAGCAAAGGCCAACCTGTCTGGTCTGATCTCAGACTAAAATGCTGGCCATGATAGAAGGTATCAAAAGTATCAGCGCATCACAGTTTGCTGTATATGGGGTTTAGCAGGCACAGAGTTGATCCAGCCTCCAAATTCCCCAGATCTCAATCCAACTGAGTATTCCATTGAATGTGCTGGATGATCAAGATTGTTACATGGTGGCCCCACATTGCATCTTAACCATTCATGTTATGTTTTGATGTAAGTATAAGCTTCGATATCCAGTGCTGTAGGGTTTTGGCAGGCACACGTTTGTTGCGAAATCTCCCAAGTAAAATGTGTAGTAGAATAAGTTGGGATGGTTCAGGATACATGCTTTTATTCCGTCACCATATACAGGAGTTCAGACAAGCTTTGTGAGGAGACAGTCAGGGGTTCTCTGTAAATGGTACATGACTGCGCATGTGCGTCCCTCTTCAATTCATAAAAAAAAATACTGCCTGTGAAAAGGTGCATTTGATTTATTGTTCTGGACATAAAATTTTTCCACAACGAGACCATGGACTTTATTAATGTTGTTTATACTGGGACAGGACGAATAATAAATGATTTCAACAAACATTCTCGTGGTCAGCATATTTGAAATATACAGGTGTTAAAATATTGAAATGTTTTGTTTTTCAAAGATGCATGAAGCCGAGATGAAGTGAACAATATGCACCCATGAAGATTGTCGTAGTAACAGTACTGGCGAGAATTTAAAACTACTTTCACCCTTGGCTCAAAGGAAGGCTATGGCCAGGGTGGGCAGAAAAGCATCTAAGAATGCATAAACCTTGAGGTGAATATTCAATTCCACTCCTGTCATCCATGGATGTGAATCTGAGGCTACATTGGGCACAGGCTCCCCAAAACTAGCAGCTGAAGTTTGGAAAAAGACCAGGCAGTGTTTATTCAGTCTTCAATTGTCCATTTTCAGTAAGCCTGTGGATAAAGATTTGAATCTGGCCCACAAAATGAGTTTAGAATCTGTGTGCTAAATCAAAATTATCCTGGGGTTTGTGATTGAATTGAAAGGTTAGAAAAGACAAACAAAAACTAGCTTCTGTTATTCCATACAAAATAGAGCAAAAATATGGCTATATGTTAAGATATTCATAAACTGTGCTAATGATATGGAATACTTTTTATTCATTACTTATATAATAATTATACACTAGATTATATTTATTGGCACAAAAGTACTTTTATATTGCTGTACTTGTTTTCTAAGACATAAGACAATAGACATAAGATCTATAGGCCTTCATAGTTACTTTATTGTGGTAATTATAGTGTTTTTATTCAGTGGTTTGATTAAAACACGCTTCAAATTCAAGTGAGCAAACAAGCAAACTAATTTCGGTAAGAAATAAATAATACACAACTTTAATCATGGTGAAATTGTTTAAATTTTGATGATCACAGCTTAACTAATCAACATCAAATATCTCAAAATATTAGAATACTAGTATAAGTACCCGTCATTGATGGTAAAAGAGTTTGTAGTTAAAAGGTTAAAGCTAAATATGAGCTGATCAGCTTTAATGTAATCAGTGATATATTAATTTCAGGTTGAAGCCCATGTATATGTCTGGCACATAACTGCTCGTTCCACTCAACGTTTCGATTTCATTTATGGTGCAGATTTAACATCAAATAAATACTGAAGGACTGGCAAAGTTTCATAAAAAAAACTGTTCAGCCAGTTTTGCGTGATTCTGTGTGGATCAATACCAAAAGATCACCAACTGTGGAAACTTTATACTGGACTTTAAGCAATTAAATGCTAAATTAACTTACATCTTATAACAGTACTTATAAGTAATAATAGCTTAAAGCAATGGCCCACTTATTTTTTTCTTAGACCATGTAAAGAGCTTTTAAGTGCATCTCTGGTTTAGGAGTGGCTTGATACTAGGAATGAAACAGTTTGACCCATTGCCTGAAGATGTCTGTGCATGGTGGCTCTTGATGCATGGATTCCAGTCTCACTACGCTCCTTGTGAAGCTCTTCTCATTGGAAGTCCTCTCACTGGCTTTGCTTGACAATCATCTTAGGGCTACAGTCATCACTGTTGATTGTGCATCTTTTCCTTCCACACAATCCCTTCCAGGCAACTTTCTATACAAATTATTCGATAAAACAGCTTCGGCCTACCCGTCTTATCCTAACATTCATCTTCTGGACTGTCAAGTCAGCACTATTCCCCATATGTGTACTGAACTAGACAAAAAGATATACAGTATTTATACTGTATAAATAGTAATTTACTCAAACCCGAAATTATATATTCTAATATTTTACTGGATGAATCCACTACTTGATACTAGATGACTAAATCCGATATTGCAATAAATATCTGTGATCTACTGAAATCAGAGCTAAGCAGAGAAGGAAAAAGTTATGCCAGAAGAAGTTTCATAGGCTATAAATCTTTTTTAATCAAAAGTGAGCCACGTAATTTTTTTTCTAGTAAAAATAAGTAAAAGTTACAACCTACCTACAACTGACTGCAAAATGGTTCTTGAGAAAAAGGAAAAAGAAATAGAGTACCACTACTGTCATGAGTCACCCTAATGAATGTCATGTAATTATAAGATATGAAGTTTCGTATTGCTTTATTAAGTTCGGCGAAAGTAAGCTTTGCACCAAGTCATTTTAATTATGGCCAGATGCAATTATTTAAATAGTTTTGTCAGCTCTACTAGTCAATTAGGCTACTACTTGACTAGAACTTCTGTGCTTTTCTTGAACTTGGATTAAAAAAAAAAAAAAAAAAAAAAGACACTTTCCGGTCTCTAGGGACCTTGCATATTCTAATGTCTGCACCTTTTTCTCAATAGTGCATAATTGGACTGGTGTTGTTGATTATAAGACCAGTAAATCCTTAGCTTTGGTGCAATTCTTTTTCTTTTTACATTCAAAGCAGTGTGAAGTTTATATCTTTTTTTATTTAAGTTTTTTTTATTTAAGTAAAAATGCTGTAAATTAAATATGACTAAAGTTAAGGTCCATACTAGTCTGAATTATTTAACTTCAGAAAATATTAGACTTTTATATTTTATATTTTACAGAAAATATTACATCTCTGAATGTAGAACATATGTGGGTGAGAACAACATACATCAATAAAATGCTTTATTAGTAATTTAGTTTAAAAGTAAGGGTATCAGTGTGTTTTCTGTATATTTTATTAACAACCCTGTCAGAGTTTGGTCAAAACCAGAATATCTAACACAGTTTTCAGTAAGGGTGTTTAAACAATTAAAATGTAAAACTATTGGAAAGGTTAAATGAAAGTTGAAGAATAAATGCCTTAATGTTGCTAAATCTACCCAATGTTATTGCATTAATTGCATACATGGTACATAGTACTATATTCACTTTACAGCAGTATTTCTGAAACTTTTGGAACCCAGAGACTTGTTTAATTGTAAAATAAACTTGACACACAATAATATTATACTTGTTATTTACTCCTAATTTTTGGTGAATAGTGATACATAACTTGCAATAACGCACTAAAAAACAAATAACAGACTAGCTACCCTTGTTCATATTTGGATCTTGAAATATAGTAAACTAGTGTCAAAAGTCTAGACTGTTTTTTCTTATTAGGGAACTCCGTCTTGGCTTAGTTTTTGTGACCATCTTCATATTTGCATACCGCTTTGTTGTTTCCCCTCATGTACGTCTTTAAGTGTGGAGACAGTAGCAGGTTTGTTCTCTGAATTCTCTTCATCCAAAGATAAAAGAAAAAAAAAATCAGGATTATCTCCTAGCTTGTCCTCTGTCTCTGAACTAGCACCTGTTTCTGAAAGCTCTTTTGCAGGTACCTCTATCACACCCTATCAGACTTCTTTGGCTGACAGTTTTCAGGAGCTGATTTCTGATCATCCATGTCTGAGAATGGCTGTAGTAGTATGAGGAAAGGAGCATGGGAAAGTTCACTTTATTCCCTAACCAGGTGCAGTCAAACCCAGTGAAAATAATGTCAAATTACATTACATGTTCCAAATACATATTTATTTTCTCTCTGCGTAGCTATCTGTAAAATGAAATGGGTCAAAATTACTCACATTATCTTTGTATAAAATTTCATTTGGACATTTCACAAACTGATTAGTTTGATGATATTATGCTTGCCTACTCATGACCTGAGATAAAAAAAAAAGCAATACATTTACCTGGATACAATTAAACGTTAACAAGTCTCTTTGACAGCACTAAACAAGCAAACAAATAAAAAATGGTTACATACTGTAAAAGAATTGATCATAGAGTATGTTCAATCACATTTTTAGTTATTTTTAAAGCCGTTATTCTTAAACCTTCCATTATCTGATATGATGATGAGCTGATTATTTATAGTCCTACTTGCTAATGAGTTTTTTTTTAATGAGGTTTGAATTAATTACATTCAATTTCAGTCAGATAGACTAATACCTCAATATTACACGTAATAACATTGATAATGGTTAAATTACAAAATAAAAAAATCATGAACATCCTGACTATGCTTGATGGACCCCTGGCTCTCACTTTGTGAAGAAACCATGGCTCTATAGTAAAAGCGTACCACAGTATGATGAAAAAATCAAGAGTACAGAACTGACTATCAATCTTAAAATCTAAGACATGCACATTATAATTTAAGAAATGTTCACTTTCATTTTAGGTGTACATTAGTAAAATATCATTTTAGACAAATGAAGAGGACACAGTTCAAATAAAGTGCACATGAGTGAATTGGACCACCTATAATCATTGTGGGAGGTTACATTAAAATGTCCATTTGATACTTTGCATATCAAGACACAAATAAAAGCCTTGTGTTTGGATAGATAGAAGCCAAAACAGATTTTGATATCCATTGGAACCTTTAATCAGTAGACATTGTTGTTTGATAAATTTGTTGGATGCCTGCTCCTCAACTTCACTTGCCCCCTGAGAAATGATTTGAAATAATCACAGCCAGAACAGCGAGATGGACCAAAGGAAATAAATTTTCTTTTATAATAAGACAGAATTTGAGAGGCACACTTGAATGGAGTGCTTTAATGCAGTATGGCTCATTAAACTCTGCTGACTGGGCCTGGGTGGCAGATGAACATTAGCTTCACAGTCCATAACACAGAGCTGCAGTCTTCAGGCGACTGTTTAGTAGGCGTTCTGCAGAGCCGAGAGAACTCTTCCACTCTACTTTCCAGATGACCTACCAAGGCAATGTATCAACTTAACTTAGATATGCTGATCTTAAAGGAAAACTCATTTCAGACATTTATATTGAGACATTTGTGATGGGCTTAGCAATTCTGGTGCTAATTTGTAAAAAGTTACTGCTGTCTGCTGCTCTAATATCACAAGTGCACATTGCTAAGGGCAGTTACAATCAAAATTAATAGGAGAAAAAGGTTAAATAATCTTGATATAACATAGTGAAGACAATCAGTTTTTACAGTTTGCTCTTATAGAGCCTTAAAGTAATATTCATACCCCTTGAACTTTTTCACATAAATGTTTTTATTGGGATTTTATGTGACAGACCAACACAAGCAGCGCATACGTGTGAAGTGGAAGGAAAATGATTAAAATGGTTTTCAGATTGTTTTACAAATAAATATCTGGAAAGCATGGCATGCGTTTGTTTTTAGCCCCCGTTAATCTGATACACCTAACAAAAATCCAATTGCCTTCAGAAGTCACCTAATTAGAAAAATTAAGTTCACCTGTGTGAAATTTGTATAAATTTCAGTATAAATCCAGCTGTTCTGTGAAGCCCTCAGAGGTTTGTTAGAGAACATTAGTGAACAAACAGCATCATGAAAACCAAGTAACACACCAGACAGGACAGAGATAAAGTTGTGGAGGTCAGGTTATTAAAAATATATCCCAAGCTCATCTCATGGAGCACTGTTCAATCTGTGAAAAGAAAACAAAAGAGAAACCAAAAAGGTATAAAAAATAATGGAGGCAGCAAACACTGAACATAAAGATTAAGAATCAATGCAGCTATATGCCACAGCTTTTAAAGTGGATACTTGGCATGGTTAGGTGGCTAGTGATCTCCCAGATAACAAGCATGACCCATTCCTCTATGCTAACAATACAAGACTCAGAGGGTTTTGGCACTGAGTTACTGATCAGAAGGTCGGCGGTTCGAGCCCCAGCTGCACCAGGTTGCCATTGTTGGGCCCTTAAGCAAGGCCCTTAACCCTGTCTGCCTCAGTGGTGCTGTATCATGAATGACCCTGCGCTCTGACCTGAGCTATGCTGGGATATGCGAATAAAGAAATTCACTGTGCAGTAATGTACACGTGACATGTAACTTAACTCACTGTGTTTCCTAATTCCTTATATGGTAATACTTTCTCTAGTAACCAGGCACATGTACATACAAACAGCTTGTGTCTGCTGGAACCCTTTTTTAAACTGGAAAATACTAATGTATTTCCTTTTGTCTGTCTGTTTCCTGATCGTTCTATTAATTACATATTAATGACTGGTTCTTTTGATTACAAAATAAAAAATTGGACACAATTAAGAATTACATGTTAATTACAAAGTTAAATATTCTGGGAGTACAACAGACTGGGTTTCCGGAAAAACCTCATTGCTTTTATCTAACCGTGACAAACACTTATTATCAACAGATGTTGCTTCTTTATTTACCATTATTTTGTTTTACCAACACTTACCTGTAACTAACTAACCGCAATTGCATATCATACACTTTTATACATGCAATCATATTTCCACTTAATCCGCTATAGAATATCAGGTCCGTTATCTTCCGGGTTCCAGGTTTAAATCCTAAACCAAGAAAGATGTCTTGTCCTACTCCTTGGCTATCTGATGTACTGCGCAACAACAGAAGAGAATTAAGAACTGCAGAGAGAAGATGGAAGAAATCGCAGCTTGATGCCGATCTTGTCTCTTACCAGACTATTCTTTCCAAATTCTCATGTGACGTGACTTCTGCCAAAACTGCCTTCTACAGAGAAAAGCTGGAAGCCTCTGCACATAATCGTGGCAAACTCTATAACATCTTCTCCTCACTACTCAACCCACTGACTCCTCCTGCCCCTTCCTCTCTGACTGCTGACGATTTTGCCACATTCTATGATGGGAAAATTGCAGCAATCCGCCAGTCCTTCGCTCCCAACCAAACTCCTACAGCAGAACCTCAGGACCTTCCCTTCCCTCCCTCAGTAGAATTCTCCAACCTGTCATCTGATGAGATTCAGCAGATCATCTTGTCATCTAACCCCTCCACCTGTTCTTTAGACACAATCCCTTCCACAATGCTCCAGGCCATCTCACGAGACCTCCTTCCCTTCACCACAACCATCATTAACCATTCCATATCATCTGGTCATGTTCCTGCTGCTTTTAAGAAGGCAAGGGTTATTCCCATCCTCAAGAAACCCTGCCTGGACCCATCAGAAGTTAACAACTCTCGTCCGGTATCACTTCTCTCTTTTATTTCCAAAATTCTTAAAAGGACTGTTTATAACCAAATGTCTCTTTATCTCTCACAGAACAACCTTAATGATCCCAACCAATCTGGATTCAAAGTGGCACATTCCACAGAGACTGCCCTTCTGTTAGATCTGCTAGATCTGCTAAACTGTCACCTGTCCTGATCCTCCTGGACCTGTCAGCCTCATTTGACACAGTGAACCACAAGATTCTATTATCTATTCTTACAAGCCTTGGAATTTGTGGAACAACGTGGCAATGGTTTGCTTGTTACCTAAAAATAAATAGGTCGTATGAGGTGACATGGAGGGGATCTACATCTGCCCCATATAGACTCTCTGCTGGTGTCCCGCAGGGCTCAGTACTTGGTCCTCTTCTGTTCTCTCCTCTTCTAAAATGAGGTCATTTCATCGCATGGATTTACATACCATTGTTATGCAGATGACACTCAACTTATTCTCTCCTTTCCTCCCTCTGACACTCAGGTTTCCACCCGGATCTCAGCATGTCTGGCAGACATCTCATACTGGATGGCAGCTCATCAGCTGAAACTCAATCTGAGTAAAACCGAACTGTTGTTCATCCCTGGTGACTCATCCCCAGGTCAAGATCTTGTTATATCCCTGGACAACATTCAAATCACTCCTTCAGCCACTGCCTGCAATCTTGGGGTAACCGTGGACAATCATCTGTCATTTTCCCCACACATCACTAACCTTACTTGCTCTTGTAGATTTTTTCTTTACAATATCAGAAGAATCCACCCATTTCTTTTTTCACAGGCTACTCAGGTGCTTGTTCAGTCCCTTGTTATTTCAAGACTGGACTACTGCAACTCACTCCTGGCTGGCCTGCCTCTGTCCACGACTCGTCCTCTGCAACTGATCCAGAATGCAGCAGCACATCTCGTTTCCAACCTTCCCAAGTTCTCCCACACCATCCCACAGCACTCGTCCGCTCTATGTAGCTGCCCGCATCAAATTCAAAACACGGATGCTTGCCTACAAAGCTAAAAATGGCCCAGCACCCACTTACCTCTCTGCTCTAATCACACCACGCACTGCGTCGCGTTCCCTCCGATCCTCCAGCACTGCTCGCCTCATCCCACCATCTCTCAGGGATCGAGGGCGGCATTCATCCAGACTCTTTTCTGTTCTGGCACCTAGGTAGTGGAACGAACTTCCTCTAGATGTCCGTACAGCAGAGACTTTGACGATCTTTAAACGACGACTCAAAACGTATCTATTTCTCCAGTACTTACAGGACTAACCCCTCCCCCCCCCCCCCCCCCCCAAAAACAACCTCTTCCCAGTTGTGTTAGACTAATGGCACTTAGTTATTGACCTAGTTAACCCAGTGTAAGTATCTATCCAGTGATGTAAACTTTAAAGCACTTTTTGTAAGTTGCTCTGGATAAAAGCATCTACCAAATGCCTAAATGTAAATGTAAATCCCAAGTGGTGTTAAATGGCAAGCCAGTGGGCTAGGGTGTACAATCTATTGCCACACACAAAGTAGTGCACTCGATGAGGGTTTGGAGAGCGATTTGGTGTCTTGTGTCAGAAGCAAGTCAGCTTTGTAGTAGTAAATAAAAGAACACTGATACTGATGCAATTCGGAATGACTTAGAAGCAATTATAAAAGAGTAGAGGACTTATTAAGTCTGTGACTGGTTGTGAATGTGATTTTTAAACTTTCACTCGTGTTGCGACCGAGAGTTAGTGTAATTAGCAATTGTAGAACAGCTGGGATGCAAAGTGATGCATATAGCCAAACATCCCAGTGGTGTTACCATCCATTATCACCACTTGTGGAATGTCTCGTGTCCAATCATATTGCTCAGTTGGAACTGTTGTATAATGAAAAGCTAACTAGCTTATAACACAAGGCAAATCCCTCAGGCGAAATACTTTTTGTGGAACACCCTACATAGCACGCTGGCTTTGAATTTTAGTTTTACCATTGCTTATGACCGCATCACAGCCATGCTGATATGCAAGCACAACATGACCCTTTGTGATCAGCATAAAGAAAACTTACTAATGTCAAGAAATGAGCTTTAAGCTGAGTTATCTATTAGAAAAACATGCCTCAGTTGTCTCTATCTGTCTCTCTATTACTGTGAATTAAGTGAAAGTCTGCAAGAGAGCTTTATTGTATAAAAATGACATAAAAGTCTCCATGTATGAGTCAATACTACAATTACAGCACAGAAGGATTTAACAATGGGATAATTTTTCCTTTTTAAATGATTTAGACAACACATACTGTACATCGCTGTGTAATTTTTATCCTACTGTCAAAAAGTGTTTCCTGTGGTGTTTAAATTAACTTCAACTTTATTTACGAAACATCAGGAGCCTCTTGGAACTAAAGCAATTTTCTGCCCTTTTCCCTTAAAATCAGTTTGATATTTCTCTATTACATTTTTCTGCTGCATGATTTTATTTATTTTTATATCCACATTTCCAGTTTTTGTTTTAGAAAAGCTGTGCCAAATTTTTAATTCTCTTTGGAACATTGAAATTAAGAGTTAAAGGTCTGTAAATTAACAAGAATACTATGTTTCATTCCTCTCCCATGCAAGTAAATTAGGTAAAAATAAATGTAGGTTCTCCATATTCTAATTGCTCCAAAGACATAAGTGTATGGGATCAGATTACTATATTTATGTACTGTACTGTAATGTTTTGCACTGTGGCCATGCACCTCCATAGTTGAGGGTTTGAGTTCCACCTTCGGGTCTGTGTGTGGATTTTGCTTGTTCTCCCAGTGTTAAACCAGGTGGGTTTACTGTGTGTATTACAGTTTTCTCCCACAGTGCAAAGGCATGCAGTGTAGGATAACTAGTGTTTCCAAATTGCCCATAGTGTGTCAGTGAGTGTGTCATTGTATATGCTTGTGCCCTGCGATGCACTGGCACCCGACCCAGGGTACCCTGCTTAGTGCCTGGAGTCCCCTGGGATAGGCTGTACAAGCCTGTACAGGACAAGTGGTATAAAGAATAAATAAGTAACTGATAGATTCAAGAGACAAAAAGGAGAGGTTGTTAAGAAAATGACTTCTGCAACATAAATGTAATTTGGTGGTGCGATGTTGCACGTTAAATGCAATGCTAAATGAATAAACATCATAATGTTTCTTTCTATTAAAAGGCATGGTAACCAGCATTTAATGATTTAATGATACGTGTAACTCTGCTCCACGCCCCCCCACCCCAACACACACACACCACTGTTAATTGTTTTCCTGTTACATCATGTGTTTATTCCTCAAATTTCCTTCAGTTCATGTAGTAAATCATATGTAATCAGTAATCATATGGTTTTTTTTGTTGTTTGTTTTCGGTCTGATTAATTTTAAGTTATTATACACATTTGATATGACACATTTGATAGTTTTGTAGATTAATAGTTTCACTCTTGCTGAGAGTGATACTGGTTATACATTCAATCATTCCAAGGACAAAGGCTCGAAATAGCTTTATACTCCACTGAAACATTATTTTATCCTGTATGAAAGACTTTTGTTAAAAAATAAAATAATTCCAGCTTAATGTCTCAGCATTACTGATATGATTTGTCTTCATTGAAGTGATGCATTCATACATTTCTTTCAGCTATTATAAATTTTCCATGTGTGTGTGAGATATTCCTATTATTTTGATTTAATGTTTTAAAGTTCTGTGAACATATAATTCTCATTGCTTAATTCCATTCTGAATAGCCTTAAAGAAATGTGCATGGGTCTAATTCAAAATACTAAGCAGAAAGTTTTACAAATTTAAAGGAAAGACCACAGAAAGTGTATACTACAGTAGGTGCTGAGTCACCATGAACCAGCAGAACAGCCAGAGTGATCCAATATACTGTATATACAAAATCTCCACAGGTATTGAACTGGGCTGAGACGTGGTGACTCTAGGTAATAGCATGTGATTTACATTTTCACCAGTTAAGTCCTTCAACGAGTCCTCATGCCTATGTTTGGTTATTTGGTGCATGTGTAATTTTGAAGTAATATTACTTGGTTGCATCGTCCATGTGTATTATATATATAAAAGAACTATGTTTCTCAGGGTTTTGGTAGATGCCTCCTGACTATTAATGAGTTGGTGTGGCCCATGAATAGACCGAAACCAATGCTTCTTAGTGGTTTGATCCATTAGTGGTCAAAAGCCAGTGATTATAGGTGGTTTGGTCCACATGTTATTCTGAGGCCAGTGTTGCTGTGTAGTATGTACGCTGCGTGACCCAAAAAAGATGCTGTCTGGATTTAAATAAGGAAATTCTTCAAAGCCTTTGATTGGATAAGGGCTGTATCGGTTAATGTGTTTCAGCTGGCAACAATTCTTTGAACCCCAACTGATGACCAGTAGCTTCCTATTTCTTAAACAACCAGCCACAATAAGTATCCTATGTTGATGGCAAAGATGAAGTTCATGATTTGGTGCACCCATCCCACATAATGTCTACCATACATGCCTCTGAAAGCAGTGTTACAGTATGTTCAGGGGTTGCTTCAATGGTCATGGCTAGGCTCAGTAATGTTACTGTATGTGGCAGAAAATGAAGCCAAAGTGAATCCACCGGATGTTTTTGTTCCTGATGAAATGGGCATGCTATAGGATGACAATGACAACTTTAATTGGATGAAAAAAGTGGGTTTGGAAAAATAAGGAATCGTTTTAACCCACTAATTGGCGACCACAAGTGTTAACCTTGTTAACCTTGTTGAAAAAATTTGCAATGTGCTGGAAAGGACTTTAAGGACTGGCTTGGCTCTCCCTTTATCAGTACAAAATCTTCAGCCAAATCTTATTCCAGCTCTGAATGGAAATAAATGTTGTGATGTTGCATAAGGTTGTTAGGCCTTATCCAGAGTGACTTACATTGTTATCTCATCTGAGCAGGTGAGAGTTAAGGACCTTGCTCAAGGGCCCAATAGAGACAACCTGGTGATCATGGGATTTGAACCTGGGACCTTCTGAATCGTAGTCCAGTGCCTTAACCTCTGAGCTCCCCCTGACCCTCTTTGATTAAATTTGTATGCCAAGGTTCCACTGTACGATAAATCTTGAATGTGTATATGAAAGTTCTACATTTGGCGCACAATACTGTCACTTGGTTTCCTGGTTGCTGAAACAATGCCATGGTGCATACACGTTGCATTTAAAACTAAAGTCAAACCAACAAACATTAGTGTGCAAGAATTTATTATTTAATTTTATTGACAGAAGTCAGAAACTATTTTGGGCATTTTGGTCCATATGGTGAAGCCATCTCTTCCACCTCTTTTTCACCCACATGTAATCAGACATCATTCAGTTTACTATCTCGGTAAAGCCGAGAAATTTTTTTTTTCTTAAGATAATGGAAAAGTAAGATATTTTGATAAGGGCACAGAGAAAATACAATAATAACAGATGGTCTTTCTGACCTTCTGTATTAAACACTTCAAATGAAGAACAGCACATTTTGTGAACTGTGTGAAATATAATAAATCACATAGTAATGCAAGTTATTATATTTTGGTAGCTACAGGGTCCTCATTCTTCACCTGAAATAAAAGCACACACACCATTATGTTTCTTTTCTAATAGATTAAGCTGTACTGTGTCTTCAGAAACATTACAGAAAATCAAATAGTAAGATCTAGTGTCTTTGTGATGCACCCAGTATTATGGATTTATTTGTTTGTTTGTTTGTGTGTGTGCATGTGTGTGTGTGTGTGTGTGTGTGTGTGTGTGTGTGGCTGTACTATGGCTCTCAGGAGCATATTAAATCAAATTCAGTATATAACAATTCCCATATATCCTATGGATCATTTTATCTTAAAATTGGTTGTACTTATACAGAAAACAGACAGCCCCAGGCCTGTTTAGGAACTTGAGCTTCTCTCAGAAAATGCATCCTTGTCCAGACTAATGTAGGACAGCAACAAATGGTCCTGGATATTGATTCTAAATTGTTCTTTGTAGCAATGCATGTGATGTTATATTGAGTGTCAAAAGAATAACAAACAGTGTTCAGTCTCTGTCATATTCCAAGAGCACATGGCATTTTTGATAACAGTATGTGTGTATGTGTGTAAGAGAGAGAGAGAGAGAGAGAGAGAGAGAGAGAGAGAGAGAGAGAGAGAGAGTGTGTGTGTGTGTGTGTGTGTGTGTGTGTGTGTGTGTGTGTGTGTGTGTGTGTGTGTGTTGAAGGGGACTTGGGTACATGGTACTGTATGGAAGAATGACTCATTTGTTTCTGCGTCACTGTTGGCTGTGAGAAACAGGTCATCTTAGCAGCAGTCACAGTCATCTGGAATTGCCCTTAAGAGCTTTGTTACAGAGAGTAAGCTAATGAAACACCATAGCTGCTGAACCACCAACCCACCAAGGCAATGCTAATTACCTATAAACTAATTATTGCCATATACCATATACTACCGTATTTACCAATGACTATTACTAGATTACTGATGATGATATTAGATGGGATGCAGAAATCTAATATCTATCAGTCGCTTGATAACAAAGCTATTATTATTATTATTGAACAGTGTACTATATTTCAAGGTCTCCTTGATGGCATAATAAGAATTCTGAAAAAGTCTATTAAACGCACTCACACAAACACACTTTAACACAAGCAGCGGCATTCAGGATTGTGATATTTTTTAAAGGTCTGTTATGCTCCACTGGGTTTCATCTCAAACATTGCTGATGACATGTTAACAAATGTAACAGCAAAACAAGCTCAA
Source organism: Clarias macrocephalus (assembly GCA_011419295.1). Classification (NCBI taxonomy): domain Eukaryota; kingdom Metazoa; phylum Chordata; class Actinopteri; order Siluriformes; family Clariidae; genus Clarias; species Clarias macrocephalus. The sequence continues at coordinate 31,445 of JAAGKR010002141.1, forward strand.
AATCATAATCCCAATCTACAGGATGGGGTAAAAAGAAATCAACCCCAGTAATGCTTCTTCAAACCATTGTGGCCAATTGTCTTATTAAAGTATTAAATTATTCGACCGTAAGATATTACTTAATAGTAAGTCACATGATCTGAATGCCAAAATTAACCATAGGGTGAGTTTTTTAAGCTTTACAAGTGAGATGGGCTTAGCAGTACTAGCACTACTAATTTAGACAAATGACTATTGATATTTAACCACAAAATATTTACTTTAAGCAAATGTCCATGGTGCTGTTTAACTTACATTAAGTCTTAAGGTGAAGGCCTATTTGACTCTGGTTCTGTAAATTACATGGGAAGAGCTAGCATGGTCCACTAGCATGGGTGCTTAATGTCAATGTTTGGCCAATTCCTTAATTTGAACTATGGAGGCATACTGTATGCTACAAAAGGGCCGGAAAAAATGTATACACACTTTAACATGAAAAACATACAGTATACCTCTCTTCGGATGGTCACATGAAGGCATCAACATTGCTACGATAATTCAATTAGATTTTTAAAAATAGGGCAACTGTTAAATTGTTTCGAAATTTTTTTGGGACCCTCTGGATATATGCCAGCACTGTTGTGGGAGATTTTTATCTTCCACTGTTAATGCCAGTTACACTTTAGCATTAAAACACAAGCTGTATCTCAAGTAATAACATTATCAAAAAAAGACTCAGCAGTCAGTTAAAGTAAGAGTTTATTGCAGCAACAAAGCTCAAGTAGGCCAACCCAGTGCCAGTCCAAAGACTGAAAAACAATTGAATGCACATACTTTATATACTATTAACCAAGGGATGGACTCAAACACTTTTTTTTTTCTTACTTCCTTTGGCCAAATTTGGTACACTTGTTCCAGTTACTTCCAAATTTGGTACCCATTATCTACTCGCTCCGAAAAATTTCCCCATTATAATTCAACCCTTCCACCGCCATGAGTTTGTTGTGCTTCTGTTTGCCTTTACCTGATAAGAGATAATGAGAGCCACTTGGCACAGTCACACAAAAACCCGTTCATATCTTGTGTCTTTCCCCTCGCACCACTTATGTTTCAGCATGGCTTCTCTCTTGCAGAACACCTTATTGAGAAAGTCGCTTGTTCGTTGTTTGTATGTTTCTTATCTGGGTCAGGCCGACCTCTCTTCCTATTCATGCAGGTGCTATGCTCACTATGATCTTATGCGAGAAAGCACCCTGCTTCTCTGGGCTCTCTACGTCTTACAGTTCATCCCATATGAGTTGTTAAAGTTTTAATAGCAAACCTTGGTTTAGAAGTTTACATAATCGTATTTAGTACTTAATTTATGTAAATATATTTGGTACATATGTGGTTAGTATTTTGATAATATGAATATATGTGATTTAATATGTTTTATCTAAAAACGCACTTGCACTATCTAAGAGTTAAATTCATCCACATTCACTTATTTTCCTAATCTTTTAGACCACAGTTTCCTAGACACTGGGTTGCGACCCACAGGTGGGTCGCTGGAGATTTTATTTGGTTCGCCATTATTTCTGCAGTACACCTGTCAGTCACATGGAGAGCTTGTTAGTTTTCTACCCCTGTCATGATTTCAGTCATAATTCTGCTTGCAGTTAGAGACAGAGTAGAGGAAATAGAAAGAATCAGATAGTCTGTGAACTCTACCTATAAATTCATTTATTTGGTATCTGTTTGGATGTACCAGCAGTCAGAGGTCTACAAAGGCAACGGGCGGTTTGTTTGTATTCCCATGGTACAAACATGTGACTTCCCAAAAGTGTACAAAATACAAAAATACCAAGATGACCTCAAAATAGAAGAAAATGTCCAAATACAAAACAAACAAAAATAAACCAACACTAATTATCATTTTTACAAAAAGAAACGTTGTCTATGCCAATCTACCGGGCCAAACTCATCACACAGTTAACCACACTGAACTCACTCTCCTCTCTCTCCCAAAATGGCTGCCTGGCTGCACTTTTGAAACTACCATTTAATAAACAAGCACGTTAGTGGTGGGTCGTTCATGAGCGATTCGTTCTTTTTGAACGAGTCTTTAACGTGACTCAGAAGAATGAGTAGTCTCAGAGAGTGATTTGTTCGTTTTCTACTGTGAGCGCATGCGCAAAGCATCGCAAAACCTCCGTAGGTTATGTATAGGAAACAGAAATGAGAAGTTACCTTTGAGTCTTTTGGTCCGATTCATTCGGTCTTTTCTCACGTGACTCCCATAGACGCTATGCAGTGCAACAGATTCAAAAGAACGAACGACTCGGACCAGAAAATATGAGAGGTGAGCTGCTCATTCTGTTTATCATAATACATGTATGTCCTTACTGGAACTATAACTGGAACAATTATTTTATTGAAAATGTAACATTTTATTTTATTTCTGAACAAAAGAACGGAATGAACTAAATGACTCAAAAAAAGATTCATTCATTTTGATGAACAAGATTCAAAGAACCGAGTCGCTAAAATGATTCAAACTTCCCATCACTAGTGCACATAACCTTCACAATAAAAGTCCAGGGTCACAGTCAGTCATTTGTAAAGTCTAGTTTTCTGGTTGACTTTTAAAAATGAACACATGCATACGAAGTTGTGAATTAACACATGTAGCCTATCACGGAAATAGCTGGTTTACCATTCAAGGTAATAAAGTGATGTGTAAATGACAATCACAAATGATCCAGTAACATTCTTTTCTCATGATTTATAAATAATGCCTGTTGTGAATCGGTTCACAATGGTTTCTCATTTTTGAAAAGTGGATCCCTAGAAAAGAAAAAAAAAAGTTTTGGAAAACACTGTGTTAGACAGTGAAGCTGAACTAGATCTCAATAGTTATGATTTACTGTAAAATGTTCCTCATGACAAAGCGCAATCTTACCCACTGCTTTACTGTGCTGCCTGGGAGAAAAGTTCCACAACTGATGTTACAACAGCACCAACTGGTCTATGTTCTCTATTTTAGCACAACTCCGCTCTCTTTGACACTTGAACCAAATATTCCACCTAAAATATGAAACTTGTGTGCACCAAGCACCCCATTTACAAATTGAAGCGAGTACATTTCCATTAACATTAATGCATGCAATTTTTTTGCATGCTACTCTTGGACAGGTTTATAGTTGAGCTAATATACTCATAAATACTGTATGTTTGAATAATGCCTATTTCATAATATTGCGGTTTATAACAGGAAAATATAAATGGAAATTCTCCTTCCCAGACATGTACTGATCTCAGCCAGAGGCATCATTCATCCTCTGGATTGTGCTATTCTCACGAGGGCCATAATCACAATGCATCAACTGTCAATCTCATGCACTCTATGGTAAATATAGCTGCATCTTACAGAAACTTTCACGATAATATGCCTGGCCAATTCTCGTCAAGTAGCCAGCCAATTATGTTCTTGCTTCGAGCAGTAAATTTGTGCTCACACATTATTTAGACAAGCTGATCAAAGTTTCATCTTGGCTTGTGGTATGGCTGAAGAAGGTATTGATCAAAGACCTCGTCAGATTTAAAATATTGATAGAAAAGTAGTGTTGCAAGGCCAAATTAAAAGTAAAACATACCATGGATATTGGCAGTTCATTATTAATGCAAAAAGGAAAAGGTCAGTGGAACTTTTTCTAAATGTGGGAGTGTTTTCAAAGAACACTAAAAAATAGAGGCAACAAATATGTAACTTGGAATTAGAGCAAGAGAGAGCTTTTTGAATGAAACATCAAAGTAGACTGGTGGATAAATAGATAGATGCCTTTCAATCGATACATTTCTGTAATAAATAAAGACATGACAAAGAAATGGCACACAAGCACACACACTCTCTGCACAGAAACGCCCAGCTATCGCAAATCTTTGGACTAGTGAGGAAACCAGAGCACCCAGAGGAAACCCTCCAAGCACGGGGAGAACATTCAAACTCTCCACACAGTAGTAGTGGTAGCCAACCACTGCAGCACTGTGCAGTCAGTACTGTAGTTATGCTTAATAAAATTCTAACCAAATCACTTTTGCTCACTCATCAGGTTTGTTGATATGCATTTATTTAGCAAAAGTTTTAGGCTTCATAGTTACAGCCAACAGTGCCTCATGTTTACACCAAAACTCCTCAACTCACATTAAATAGTATTCCCAATGCATTCAACAGATTCTTCACTACTAGTCGCTATGGGATGGATGGGAACATGTCCAAATCTCTTTTTTTACATTACGCATTATTTAATAAGAAGTTCAATATGAGTCAATGCATGCATTGCAAAATGCAGGTTTTGTTTGTTCATTGGTCAGAACTCACCATTTCAATGATATGTCCAGCTGATTTTGTCACAGCATCATGCAAAATTGGCTCGACAGAATTGAATGAATCTTTACCAGTCCTTCATTCTACTGTATATAACACAAGTTAAACTTACCTCAAAGCTGCCATCACTTTTTTGGACAAATATATTGCTTTTGCCCTCAAAGTGCCATGGCTATACGCGTGACTCAACATAGCCAATCAACACTATATTTTACTGTACTGTAAATACAGAGGATGCAAAATACACAGACAAAGTGCCCCTACAAAGTGTCCAAATCCTCATGAAATGCAAACAAATGCAGGACACAGCATGGATTACTCCAAAAAAGGTTTTTGAAAACTGAATCTTCAAAGATGTACGGACAGATCATTGTACGTTTATTCTTCCTGCAGGATGTTTAAAACCAGTTTGTCTCATACTGTATGTTCCCGAAACTGTGGTGCTAATTTAAAGCATTCATGTGAAGAGATACTATGAGATAAAACACGAGTTGTTAGAACAAATGTATCAACAGCAGTCCGAGGTGAGGGCGTGTAAAATACCCAAACTGAGAGTGTTAGCCGCGCGAAGCTAAATGTTGAGTAAAAGTGATGTTATGAACAGTCATGTGCGGGATGTAATAATCTACTTTAAACAGGGAGTGTATTTGTCTCTCAACCTTACAACATCTAATTTCTTGGTATTCATTCTAAAGTTAAGCGGAAAGTTCTGCTGTACAGAAAGACAGGCAGACATTTATACATTAATGCTGATCAACTTAATTTTAGGGTTAATCTTTTAACTATTGTTAAAGCCCTTTACAAACACATCAACAACGGGTACTAACGCCTAGTTTGTAATCCAAATAAACTGAAGACAGATTTTTATCAGGACACATAGCTTACAAAATCACGAATGCTTTACCCTTGGTTCATCGTCATAAAACAAAATTTCATTTAGGTTATGCACAGAATAGTTCATTTCCAGACAAGCTGTTAATGTTTTTGCACTCCTGATGAACCCCTGTGGAGTAAAGGTCAGATGTGTGTGTCTGAACCCTGCTCTCAGGCAACCCAGAAAGTGCTATCCTTGGCCTGTATGCCGGTAATGTAAAGGAAACTTTCAATCAATTCCCAGCCAGTGAATCTGGAGACCTGCCACACGCAGTAAGGGCCACTGTATTCATTGGCACCAATGTTTGGCTTGTTTTCTATTGTTAGCACAGCATAATTGAAAATATTGACCCTCTCTGTGACATTCCAGACACTCAGCAAGACTCCTTGACACGATATAATAAGAATTCATTCTGACATAGAGGTTATGGGTCCATACTCCCCGAGAGGTCGTAAGGAAAACAGGTTTGTACATAAAAATGAGAAATGTTTAGAATGAAAAAGCATGTGTCCACCAGGGTTTGTATGTTTTTCTTTACGTGTTAAGCCTATATACCTACAGCTAAGTGCATAGATTCACATAAACCTAATAATAAAAGAACACACTGTCACTTGGGTTCCATTGCGAAAAATTGCTTTGTTGCGGGATACTAATTTATTTTAATTTAATGTAATTTTTTTATTTGACTGTTTCCATGAAAGATGCCCTAACCTGCATATATTGTATTATGTGTACAGTAGATGCAGATTCATTAACAGTATGTCTACCAGTGTGTGTTTTAAATTAGATTCATTTTGTTTTATGCATTTTCCTGGTTAGTGTCCCCCTATACCTACATAGTTTATTGTGCCTAGTGATTTTTACTTAGAATGAGAATGATATTGCCATTTGTGATTAAGCTTAATATTAAAACTGAGTAATTGTCAGGCTACAAGGTGAAATTGAATCAATATATTCTCATTTCCATGATGAATACTTCCTTGGTAAGTAGGAAATAAAGCACACGCACACATACACACACATACACACACACAACACACACACACACACACACACACACACACACACACACACACACACACACACACACACACACACACACACAACAGAGTTCACTGTTATAGTATAGTAATAAACAATAAAAAAAAATTTTTTTAGATCTATTAAATAATCACATGTTATAATTAATCAATCTAAAGTTACATCTAAAGTTACAAATCCTTTTTTCGCCCTCATCAATCTACACACTATACTCCAAAATGACAAAAATAGGTGTTTGGAGTGTTTTTATTATTATTATTATTATTATTATTATTATTATTATTAGTTGTAGTAGTAGTAGTAGTATTAATAATGATAATATTAATATCAGAAACATCCTATTTACAAAAGTATTCAGAACTATCACTTAGTACTTGGATAAGCACCTTTCCCAGCAAAGACAACCTCAATTTTTCTTGTGAATGATGCTAAACTCTTAACACACCTCTTTTGGAGTTTGTTCCATTCTCCATGGCCCAGTTCTAACGTTCATATGCAGTCTGTAGCAGATTTCAACTGAGTACAGGTACAGCATGAACGCTCTGTCCAGTCTGTGGCTACGGAGCTCCATGCACACCAAGCTGTGTTGCATTGCGGGTTCTGACACCTTCCTATCATAGCCATAAATAACCTTTATTTATTTATTTATTTATTTATTTTTTAGCAAATTGTGCTACAGTAGCTCTTATGGGGGATTGGAACAAACATGCCTATCTTTGCTTCCCATGCAGATTTATGAGGCTTGGACACCCATGACTCACCAGTTCACCGGCTGTCTTTCCTTGGACTACTTTTGGTATTAACTAGTGAATACCATGAACACACCTGAATTCCTGCTGTTTTGGAGATGCTCTAACCCAGCTATTTAGCCAACACAATGGTGGCCCTTGTTGCCCATTTTACCTGCTTCTAGCACTTTGACAACTTTGAGAACTGACTGGTCACTTGCAGCCTTTTGACCCCTTGACAGGTCAGTATAGGGACATAATCAACGTTATTCACTTAACCTCTCAGTGCTTTTAATCTTATGGCTGATCAGTGTAGAAGAATAGTCACTGACTTTTGATAGAGGTAGGATCCACCAGAGCTCAATTGCTAGTGTCATAACAAAGGGTCTGAATACCTACAATCATGTAAATGTTAGTGCCACCTCTTTTAATTCTATGTGTGTGTGTAAAATCATAATAAAAATCACATGATTGTTGCAAGCATTTGTATTAGGCAAATAAAAACCATGTCTTCAATACTAAGTACCCCCCTTACTGTTTCCACAGGATTTAAAAGAGCTAGTTGCAGCTAGGTGCTGCTAATCATCAGTCACTGATTAACTGGTCAATAAAAGCAGAAGTTTTGTCAGTTTACTTATCTAGAGCATTCAGATGTGTTAACACAATGCCAAGAGGGAAGACATAAGCAATGGTCAACAATGAGTTCAATGTTCTACAGTGAGAAAGATTATTCACTAGTGGAAAGCATTTAAGACAGTTGACAATCTTCCCAGGAGTGAACGTCCCAGCTCATTCATCAAGGTCAGGTCATGCAATGCTCAAATACCAAAAAAATAATAATAATAAAACTCAGACCCTACAGACCTCAATGAGCATGTTAAATATTAAAGTCCATGACAGCACAATTAAAAGAAGACTGAAGGGCTGCCAGGAGAAAGCCTCTTCTCCATAGACCATAGTGGAGTTGTTTGGTCTTAATGCCCAGCACCATGTCTGGGAAACCAAACAGCATTTCCATAGAAAAACCTTTTACAAGGGTGATGATTTGGGCTTGTTTTCATTCATTGTGTTGACCATAAACTGCTCTGTATACCACAGTATTCTACAGACAAATGTGAAGCCATCTGTTTGACAGCTAAAGCTTCAGTAAACACGACAGGGATCCAAAGGACACTAGTAAATCTATATCAGAATGACAGAAAAATAAAAGAATCAAGATTTTGGAATGGCCTAGTCAATGTCCAAAACTCCATCCAACTGAAATGCTGTGGCAGGACCTTAACAGAGTTGTGCATAAGCTAATGCCCTAAAGCCACTGAAACAATGTTATAAAGAAGAATTGACCAAAAGTGCTCCACAATGACGTGAGACTCTGATAAAGTCAGACAGGAGATGATTGCTTCAAGTTATTGCTGCTAAAGCTTGATTTTTGTTAAATAAATAATGGCATGGTAAAAAAAATTTAAATGTTTTTAAAATGTATTTTCTTTTGTTTTTATAAAAAAACATAAAATAAAAGGTGGGGAAAATGGCTGGTAGACACTTTATTGTATATCACTACAAGGCTGATGGTCAAGCTCTTATTTGAAACGGTCCTTGCTGTAACAAAGCTAAGGGAGGGTGGGTGTGGAAGAAGGTTCCATTCAGGAACCCCTTGTTCATAACTTCTAATTCCTCTCCTGCATGTAATTTTGTGGACTGTCTGTAAAATAGATGAGGTTTGTTATCATTTACATTGTCTCCGCTATTAAGAAACTGCCTATTTTTCCTTTCTTTCTTAAAGTTAATAGGACAAAACTAAATTTACCAAGCTGTCATGTGTCAGGAATTGGCAGAGAAGGTGGATGCATATGTAGGTAATTTACTAGAGAAGATGAAGCCAAAACAAACAAAGGAGTGAAAGGAATACCATTAACACGAACTACCGAATGGATACAAGGCAAGACACGTAGACACATATACCGAAGCACATTATGTCCTTAAGAGAGGTTCCTGAGCAACCAAGCCTGAAGGAGCAGTGTCCTCTGTGAGTCCACACAGGGAGAGACATCCTCTGTGAGGCCAGAGGCAGGAATGGTGTCCCGCAGGGGGAATGAGCGATGTCCACAGCAGAGCAAGGTGGCGACATGACATCATTAGACAAGCAAGGAGACAGAGCAAAGCAAAGCAAACAACGAGAGCAAGGAGGTGGAGCAACATAGAGTACTCAGCAGAGTAGGAAGGTGGAGCAGTGCCCAAAGCTGAGCAGGGAGGCATAATGACATCCAAAACAGAGCAAAGGGACAGAGTCACATCATGTTGAGGCTATGAACCATAATGATGTCTTCTGCGCAAATGAGACATAGTGACATCATCAATGGAGCAGGCTTTGAGACATTCCAGTCCCCATCATGTACTCTCCCTTTTCCCTGTTACTCCACGTCAGGTTGTTCTTCTCAGGAAGCCTGTGTTGGAACTCCAAAATAAAATCTGCTTCATCCATTGGATTGTCAAGGTTTCTATCAGGAATTAGGAGAGGAGGCAGATGCAGGTGCAGAAAATTTTGTGGAAAAGATGAATGAATTCAATACATGTTGGATGTCAAGACTGTAAGGTCAGGCATGTCTTTATTATTTATATACATACAAACAAAACACAAATGTAAAACTGAGAAAATTAGGCTAAGCTAATTGACTGTGGTAAAGGCTAAGGCCACACAACAACAAGGAACCGTATGCCGTAATTTTTAAATAGTGAGAATCGTTAACACGACACAGCTAAACACAATGAAATAGGGATTTCATCCAACTAAATACAAACTAAAAAAAACAACCAAAACCAAAAAGTCTAAAGACAAGCAGTGTTGAGGGAGAAACTGTGACAGAACCCCCATTCTAAGGCACGGCTCCAGGGAAGCATCCACAGGTGTCCCAGGACACCCAGTTCACCACCTTATGTTGGGTTTTCCAATGCCGCATCAGGGCTTACCATGAGAGCTGAAACAGAGCTTGGCATAGGTTGTAATGGGCCTTGGCATGGAGACTGACCCTGGGTCACACCCAGCTATAGAACAGAGTACAGCCGGTTGGAGCTGAGCAACAAGCAGGCAACTTCTTATACTGTATGAGGTGACAATACGGTGAAAATATAATTGGCTCATTTAAGCCTTGGACAATACAAATAAGTTTGAAGGACATAAAGCAGGGAATGTTTTTATTTTATTTTATTTTATTTTATTTTGAATGTCTCAAAATGATTAAAGACCAAGAGAACAGCACTCTTTGAGTCATTAGTCATTAATACTAAACATCCAAGCAAAATGAAACTGGAATGCAAATACAAAAAGTAAGTAGCAAGAAAATTGAAATGCTATGGACTCAGGTCACAGTAAAAGTCGAGAAAACACAAATGTTCAATGGCATGGAGTGCCTAGGGGGAAACTGTGACAGTGAACCTGGGATTCGCCCTGAGGGCTGAATTAATGTCAGCGCTACTGTTACAGAAAAGTTATCAACACTTTCTGCCCAATAAGGTAATTCCAAAGAATGTATGGTGTACATAATATCATGAAAATCTTAATCTCATGGGTCATGGCCACTTCTAGTATTATCCACACAAAAACAATTACTTTAATTGCTTAGCCCATTTAATTACTTTTCAAAGTAATTAACCAAATTATTTATATTTTCAGTTAAATTAGAAATGATATACTGTGCAAAAGAGCAATGATGCAAAAGAGTCAATATTGGTGTGCCAACTCTTCGAAGACCCTTTAGTCGCATTTTGGAAAAACTAACATTTTTATCTGTTACCATGAAGTGTGTGTAATGTAGGTGTGAGATTGCGTTTATTAAGTAGATTTCAATTCCACACTCATAAGCGTGTTTTAAAAAATGTACAGAACCAACTGTTGAATTTTAAGATGGACTAATGATATTTTTCATAATCGATTTTTTTTTTCATATAAGGTCATTTTCCATTTGAATTTCAAATGACTATATCTTCTCGTTCTGTGGGCCAATTGCGATAAAACGAAGCCTATACAGTATGTATGTTATCTCAAGCTCAGCCAAATATAGATGCGAAAACCCCATAACTTTAGTAGTTTTTATGTGATGCATGCACAAACAAACAGACAGACAAACAGACAGACAAAAATTCCAAAAACCATCTGGATGTGTTCTATTACTCATCTTATGTCCCCCCCAAATCTCTATTGTGACACCTGACCATCATGTCAGGTGTCATGCTTAAAAGGCCCATAGCCATAAAATTAACACCACATTACAATCATACGCTTAAATTCATTATTAATTATATACCAGCATACTGGTGACAGAATTGTGGACACCCAAGGCTCCCTCATGCCCATCCCGTAGCCTATGGCTAGTCTGTTAGGTCTGATAAAAAAAAAAAAAATGAACCAAAAAATTTATGCTGGCCATTATAGAAAGGCACCAGAACATGCAGTGTACCATAGCCAATCACATACGTGGGCCAGCAGACAAGAAGGCCATTGCCCCAGACTCCAAACTCCCCAGATTTCAATGAGCACCCATGAGATGCATGAGACGAATAACCCTGGTCTGGAAAGCCCCACCCCTCAACCCACAGCACCCAAAGGATCCACTGCCAACTTTCTGGTGCCAGACTTACAGAGGTCTTGTGGAGTCATGCCCCAAAAGTGAAGAGCTGCACAAAGAGCTCCTACACAATACTGAGCTTAATGGTTTGCATGGTAATGTTTTGGCTGATTAATGTACAATTCAAATTATGTGTAATGTTTTTCCTTCAGAATTTATTTATTTTCCCATATTTTCCCCTCATTATTCACTCATCTTCATATGTGATATTTGCATAAATGATCTATTTATTCTCACAGTTGAATTCTCACATAATTCATGCAAAAAAATCACACAATGTATTTATTTTCACATGTAGCTTTTCTCCTCATGATTAATTTAGACTCACATGTGCTATTTTCCATTTTCTTATCCAATTAGTCTGATTAATTTCTTGTGTGATATTTCCACATGATTCATTCATTTTCACATAATTTTCAAATTTTCTCTTTTTTTCCACATGTAGAGGGAATATTTTTCAGCTAATTCACATTTTCACTCACATTATCACATGTGAAATGTGTAATTCTTTTTTGGGATTTACCTCATATTAGATGTAGTAATATAAGTAAAATCTGAATCTGGATTGTGGCATGTCAACTAGCTGAAAATAATTATATCTTAATGGAAGTTTATAAGCAGAAATTATATTAGTTTGAAGAGTGTTAGAAAAGTGTTGATTAGTAAGTTTTCAGTTGGTTGTTAATAATTTTAAAAGTTTTTAGCATATTTAATTTTAATCTCAGGGAATAATATCAGTAAACTATATATACAGTATCTGCAGTACAGACCAAAAGTTTGGACACACCTTCTCATTCAAAGATGTTGAATTTGTATTATGGCAAGAAAAAAGCAGCTAAGTGAAGAAAAAAACGAGTGTCCATCATTACTTTAAGAAATGAAGGTCAGTCAGTCCGAAAAATTGGGAAAACTTTGAAATTGTCCCCAAGTGCAGTCACAAAAACCATCAAGCGCTACAAAGAAACTGGCTCACATGCGGACCGCCCCAGGAAAGGAAGACCAAGAGTCACCTCTGCTGCGGAGGATAAGTTCATCCGAGTCACCAGCCTCAGAAATCGCAGGTTAACAGCAGCTCAGATCAGAGAGCAGGTCAATGCCACACAGAGTTCTAGCAGCAGACACGTCTCTAGAACAACTGTTAAGAGGAGACTGTGTGAATCAGGCCTTCATGGTAGAATATCTGCTAGGAAACTTCTGCTAAGGACAGGCAACAAGCAGAAGAGACTTGTTTGGGCTAAAGAACACAATAAAGAAAACTCTTTGAATTAGAAGGTGTGTCCAAACTTTTGGTCTGTACTGTATATATATATATATATATATATATATATATATAGTTTATTGATATTATTACTTGTTGACAGATATAATTTATTTTATTTCCCAGAAATTATGTAATGATTCCAAATAATAAGAAAAAGAGATTTGGTCCACATGGATATTGGACCGAGTTGATATAAGGAGGTAGAGGATAACAAAAAAGCCAGCTGGTATAATCCAACAAAAAATGATGATGAAATGGAGTGAAATTCCATTTGGACCGGAATGTAATACTGCATGTAGTCCATGGATGGAGGATGGAGCCTTTATTTCCCCAGCTCTATGGACTGACCACATGGCCGAAGGGCATCTGTCGCTAAGCCATTACCTCAGCTCAAAATTGGATATACAGCAAATCACTGACATTTCTTTTTTCCCCCATCCGTTTTCATTTATTTACAATACTTTGAAAAATATCTAATAATGTGTCATTGTTTGTTGTAAAGCTAGTGGTGGGTCTCCATATTTTCTCAACCAGAAAGAAAAACCTGTCCATATCACATTGATTTCTGTACATTGCTATTAAGTTCAGCATGAGACAGCACATTTGTGGGTGGCATTAGAATTAATTTAGTGAGAAGAGTGTGCTCCTGAGTGCCATAGCTCTGGCATCTTGATGGTGAATCAGACACCAGAGAAAGTAATTTTTTGTGTACTTGGGTCTTCACATGGCAGCTGAAGATTTTGCACTATAATTCAAAAACTAGGACCAAATGTCACAAATGTAGGGATAAAGTCTGAGAGGTGTTTGTTTTTTGTCTGATAAACTTTCCCTATATGATATTAAAAGCTCCAGAGGTTCCCTTTTCTTCCTCCTCACTCAGGTTTGTTTACCTGGAGAAAAAAAAGACCTTTTCTCCTGTGAATAAACCAGAGAACATTCAGTAACCATCATGTGTGTGTCTCTCCCAATGAGCAAGTGAGTTGGAGCCAACCGACAAGCTTATTCAGACTAGGACACATCAAGAGGTTAAATTATCTTTATTTCGATACAGTCCAAAAGCTTTGTTAATATTTATGTACAGAAAACCACACAATCAGCCTGGCCATGTACTCAAGTTAATTTTCTCGGCAGACGATTGATTTTTAAAATCACTTTCTAGTTGTACATTTGTCATATTTTTTTCTTCAGTAATCGAAACCAAGACAGGGTTTGGCACACTTGTTTTGAAACACAAGCACTTGCCTTTTACTGTAGATTGGAAAAAAACAAATCTGGGAAATAAAATGTGGACTGAAAAAGGAACTTGAGATTAAGTCTGCCCCAAAGCTTAGGATTGAACAAACCAGGGAACCTAGAGCTATAAGACAGCAACTATACTTATACACCCCCCCCCCCCCCCAAATATTACGGATAATTACGGTTATTATAAATAAACACACCTGCTAATAAGCACTTTATGTGAGTGTTTTAGTCGGGTAGTCATATTGATCCTGTTGCATGTTTCCCCCTGCTAATTGACCATCTGCTACCATAGGTCACAGACAATATTGGAAAGGCTTGTGGGTGCAGGAACTCTGTCAAATCCGCATCAGTGCAGAGCTGCACGACTCAGAAAGTGCTTGCTCAGGGGTGCATAGAGAGCTCGTGTGAGCAAACTTTTGAATCTCAAAATGAAAAATAGGAACCAACTTCATAGGCATGAACAAATGAATGACCCTTAGAGTCCATTTTATACTGAGCCAGTATAAAGAGGTCTTCAATTTACATTCAATCATTTCATTCATTTATTCATCTACAGTACAGTAACTACTTTATCCTGTTCAGGGTGGATTGAGAGCCAGTAATACACATTAGAAGAGATTCAAGGGTATCATGGACTTATGAGCAAGATTTGTATTTCATTCTTTGTCATATTGCACCTAAACATATCCTTGATAATCGTGTTATATCATGCAACATCACTAGATGGTTATGCATACAGGACTAGTCAGAGCTCATCTTCCATACTGTATGTTTTAATTTCACATCATTAAAATATTTTTTTTTAATTATGTACAATACGGTAGGTCTGAAGTTAAGAACTGTAGGCATTCCTGAATGTAAATATGTTTTTTTTTTTTTTTTTTGGAATGTACTGTAACCACAAGTAACGTTTTGTTACTTAAGTAAAAAAAAAATCCATTTCCCCCAAATATAACATGGAACAAAATCACATTTAAAAAATTGTCTTCAAATTCCACCAAAAGATACCCCACCTTTACAAAAGATATGCCTACCTAACCTACTGTACTTATTATACACCATTACAGCTACAGTAGGATTACAGTTTAAAAATACATTCTAATTCTTAAAACAAATAAACCAACATGAAGACAAGGGAGCTATCCATGGGTGGAAAACAGCTCATTTTGAAACTGAAGAAAGAGGGAAAATTGATTGGAGTCATTGCATAAGCACTGGGCATGGCCAGTACAATAATGGGAAAGGTCCTGAAAAAAGACAAAAACCACTGAAGGAAGCCACTGAAGGTCACCACTGAAGGAAACCGCTGAAGGTCAGCGGATATCATTAGAAGCAAACCACTCATCAGTTTTTTGCAAAGAAATTATTAACCTCCACCAAAATGATTGAAAGACGAACATGTGGGAAAAGTAAGGATTTACTCATAATTTAAAACATACAAGCTCATATTTAAATTATGGTAGAAATAATGCCATGGCTTGGGCTTGCATGACTGTGGGTCTCGCTAATCTTTAATGATGATATAGCTCATGAGGGTCACAGCAGAATGAGTTCAGAAGTCTACAGAAACATTCTGTCTGCAATTTTACAGAGAAATACAATCTAATTGGAAAGAACTTCATAATGTAGCAAGACAGCGACCCAAAATCCACTGCCAATACAAAGGACAAAGACTTCAAAGGACTTCATCAAGGGGAAAAAAGTGGAAGGTTTTAGACTGGCCAAGTCAATTACCAGACCTTAACCCAATTGAGCATGCATTTCACCACCAGGGGAGGGGACTGAAGGGGAAAAAAAGACAAAGAAAAAGATCCGAAAGAGGTTGTAGCACAAACGTCGAAAAGCACAAAAACAACAACCACAAAAACAACAGAGACTTGATGTCTTGTGGTTATTTATTTTAATTTACTTTAGAAAATTTCTTTTTCAATACGTTTGCCATTTTTGCCTAATGATTGGGTGTGTCATGTTCTAAGTTTTCTAGCATTTACAGTAGACGTGAATATTCAAAAAAGAAAGCTGAAAGTCTGATCTATCCTCTCATATTCATCTTGTGACTTCATGCGAAAATGTCCAGTGCAGAGCAAAAAAAAAATAATAATAATAATAATAATAAATAAATAAATACCTTGTTGTTCCAAAACATTTAAATGAAACCTACTGTATGGTAACATGCTTATTGGCTGAATTATAGGCTGGTCCTGGCCATGATGATTTAAAAATTCCAACTTGGGGAATTTAAATAATTTGTAGTGCCAATGTTTATACATTTATAGTGCTGAATATGAAAGAAATTCTCAGATTCTTTTGGAAATATCAGAACCTACGTATGAAATTCAGTGAAAGGAAATATGGAAATTATGACCATGACCATGTATAACCTGTGAATTTGTTCATTAGCATTCCAGAAGCATTAGAAGAAGCATGTTAGCATGTTTTTATTCATGCTAATTAACTGCCATGCCATTTGATTTGTATGAGTCAACATATAGGCTAATTTTTAAAAGCTTGTTTTTTTCTCCTGAGGTTTTTTCACCTCATACATTCCACACAATTATACTACAGAGCTGATCATCAGCTCTGTAGTATAATTGTGTGGAATGTATGAGGTGCAAAGTAAAAACTACCTCCATTTCTATATATAATCCCCTGCTACACTAATGCACTTATCCCAGTGTTTCACTAGTGCTTGCATAACATCAATGTACTGTAGAATATTTGCCCAGTATACTAGAGGACTCCCAGGACATATGGAAATGGCTTGGACTATATGGGGGATTTCAAGTTCATGTAATGTGCAATTTGTGTTCGTGAATGATTGTGTGTACAGTTCCTACAGACAAGATTGGCGAAAAGTCATCTGTCGATCTTCAAGGATGTGCGGCCATCTTTAAAATGTTTGCAAATGTTTTACTGCAGCTGAGACTCCCATCACCCTACTGTGCTTTTGTAAATGTCAATCGTTTTTACACCTTTATTCATTACAAATTTCATCACAAGTCCCGGTTTGACATGATCGCCCATTGTATTTTTGCAAACACTGCTGGACAATTAAGATTAAGTTTCTCTGTAGAAGCCTGAGGCTGCTGTCTCATCATGCAGTTAGCATTCCTGTCTTGTTAATGACTTAATTAGTGATTTAATTTGTCACTAACCAGTCTGTCTCATTACTGGGCTTGTAATGGATCCAAGAAAATCCCCGTTTTAGAACTGCGATTCCTGCGATTTTCCACATGATATGTGTTATAACCATAGGACCCAAATATGTTATTTCAAATCTCTATTAGATTGACATTTTGCATACTGCATATATTTGATGAATATACATTTAATGAATGTATGTAGTACAAATAATTGTGTATTAAATCACCTTTGTTCAGTTGGAAGTGTTAATTGAGATTTTAGAAAAACCTTATTTCATTTAACACAAGCAGCTGTACTAGGTAAAATAAAATCCTTTCTACTTACTGATGCATGATTTTGAAACTGCAAAAAGGAAATTAGGAAAAATAACACAGAATAACACAAATGGTGCATGGATGCAAACGTGTGAATATGCTGGAAGGAGCTGCCAGACTGAGCAGGCCCTGCAGAGCTGTTTGTTGGCTCCTGCCTCTTGTTATTGCAGTCAGTTGCTATATTCACACATACAGCTATGACTTGTTTCTCATTTTTCAATGGCCGAAGTTCAATAATTTGCCAAGTTGTTTTGATAAATGCCATTTTCCAAGATAAATGTGTCAACCAAATGCATACCTGCGCCTTTGAGTGTATATATGAGCAATGAATTGCTAGTCCTCTGGGCATTGAAAGAGATCAAATAGACTAATGCTGGATCTCTGTAGCATTTTCTATATATTTTTTCTTTTGCAAGAAAAAAGTACTTCATAATGTGAGAAGAATGCCACTGCCTTAACAACCCTGACAAGTGAGAAAAAAAATGAATATAGGAAAAATAAAGGACTACCACTGATAGCTGCTTTGATGACACAAATTTTTTTCATATAGTAATAAATTACTCAATCGAGTTCTTAGTTCACTTAAAAAAAAATGTAAGTTCTATGCCACCGCCATCTGTTTGCTGCAAGGCTAAGAGAGTGTAATTGGCTGAGTTCTCTAGTAAGAAACACAGCCATCCTCTTTTTTTCCTCTGCATCATAGTCATTCTAGCCAGTTCCAGTCATTATTTTCTACTAGCTCATATGTATGGAATAATGCAGTGAGTTCTAATTGATGTGGTGTATGGGTAACATTTGGAGAAGATGGAGAGCCTTTTATGTAACAGAGGAAACGTATTAGGTCTTTGCTTTCTCACTGTTGGTAGCAAGGACTTAGTGGACCTACTGTAGTTTGCACTAGGTAAACTACAGTCATTGTCTAGTATGAACATAAATCACCACTATTGTTTGTATGTTACAGACAAAAAAAAATGGCTAACTATATTTTTACTAACAAGCTTACTACATGCACTCACCGGTCAACGGGGATATTTTTTCAGCCAATCACATGGCAGCAAGTCAATGCATGTAGACATGATCAAGACAATCTGCTGAAGTTCAAACATGAGCATCCGAATGGAAACTAAAGGTGATTTAAGTAACTTTGAATGTAGCATGCTTGTTTGCACCAGATGGGCTGGTCTGTGCATTTCCCAAACTGCTGATCTACTGGGATTTTCACATACAACCATCTCTATGGTTTACAGAAAAAGGTCTGAAAAATAGAACACATCCACTTGAATGGCAGTGCTCTGGACCTTGTTTATGCCAGAGGTCAGACGAGAATGGCCAGACTGGTTTGAACTGATAGAAAGGCAACGGTATCTCAAATAATATCTCGTTACAACACGTCAAACCTTGAAGCAGATGGGCTACAGCAGCTGAAGTCCACACTGGGTGCCACTCCTGTCAGCTAAGAAAGGGAAACTGAGGCTACAATTCACATGGGCTCACCAAAATTGGACAAGAGAAGACTAGAAAAAACATTGCTGGTCTGATGAGTCTCGGTTTCTGCTGCGAAATTTAGAAGGTAGGGTCAGAATTTGGTGTAAACAACATGAAGCATGGATCCATCCTGCCTTGTATCGACATGTCAGGCCTTTGCTGGTGACGTAATGGTGTCGGGGATATTTTATTGGTACACTTTGGCCCCTAGAGCACTAATTTAGCATTGTTTAAATGCCACAGCATACCTGAGTATTGACATGGTCTTTATGACCAGTACGGTGTGTGGGATCTGGTGGAACAGGAGATAAGCAGTATGGATGTGCAGCCGACAAATCTTCAGCAACTGCATGATGCTATCATGTCAATATGGACAGGAACGTTTCCAACACCTTGTTGAATCTATGACATAAAGAATGCTGGTCCGAAAGCAAAAGAGTGACTATCCCAGTACTAGCGAGGTGTACCTAATAAATTATTCTCATTCAGCAAGAAAACGCTGAAACTCAATCATGCTTAAATACAATTGTTCTTTTTTCATTATGTTGAATTCTTTCTCACTGACTGATTGCCTAACTGGTTCTTGCCGTCACTATGTAGTTGGACTTCTTTTGGGCCAAAAGTTTGGACGTAATGACGTTTGATGTAACTGAGCTGGTGTATTATGTATGAGTTCCTGACACTCTTGACACAGTGCTGAGAATTTACTATTACAGGACAGCCAGGGTGACTCACAGAATTTCAGAATCATCAAAATATACTACATTTTTGTGACCTTCTTTTATCATTTAATAAAATAAATAAATAAATAACTAAATAAAATGTGTAAATGTCCCAAGTTTTAATTAAATTTGGCTGAGAGTGGTAAAAACATCACTTTGTGATACATAATTATATCTGTGATCACTTAAATCATTTACGACAGATTTCAAAAGGTCTTTGGTGTGTCCCAAATTCTATTCAGCAATTAAGCAATATCACACTCAAAGCCATGCCGTTGTACCGTGCCCACTATAGAGTATCAACTAACTTCTGGGTTCTGGGGTTGACTCCCAAATGGCGTTAACTGGACAGCTTGTGTGCTAGGGGGTACACTCCCTTGTTCCACACGCCAAGTAGTACGCTTTGATCAGAGGTTAAAGTTGGATTTGGGATTCAGCCTTGTGTTTGATGCTAGTTAGCTTTGTAGCTTGTGTTAGCCTTGTGTCACGAGCTATCGGCGGATAAGCACAGAAGCCTTAGCAGTTAAACCCAAACGCGGAAGCAACGCGAGTAGGCAGGATAACCACGCGATTTGTCTAAGAACTCTCTCACATGAAGAGCTAGGATCTACACAAATAAATCTGCGTTCTAGCAACACACACCCGAATCAGTGAGTACTCACTGAACAGTCGGCGAAGCGTCAGACAAGGCATGGGCGAACTCAATGACTGAGCGATGTGAAGCGTCATCTTGTTTCCTTTTATGCTTCTTGAAATGCGACCATATTACTTCCGGGTCCTAGTGGCGTTCGCGGTACGAGTGCGCATGACACTAAGATGCAATTATTAAAGTGTTGTTTAAGATTAGGTTTTGAATGTGGGTTTCGGCATACAGTACAGCTGCTCTCCACACTTTCTTTACTGCGGACCGTATGGACATACTTTCACCCATGCTGTGAGAGTGTAATTAATGATTGTTAGAACACCTGTGACGCGGAGTAATACACTATAGTTAAAACAGTTAAGGTCCCAGTGCTGTTATGCTCTGTATCACCACTCATGTACCTGATGAACCTGTTGTATAATACTTTACCTCTTGTTTTATGATTGTTCTATTAACTGCTTAGTGGTTACTTAATTTTTGTAGTTCTGTCTTTAACTTTCTCCAAGTTGTAGTGCTTTCTGGTTCTGACTTTTCAGATAATTAATATGGATTTGCCTGCCACCATCTTGTCTTTATCTTCATCCATGGACTATGAAAATACATCTACTAGCCTCTGGCTATATTACATATATGAGTAAAGTTGTTATTATTATTACAGTAGTTATGGATCTCTACAATATTATATTACCCATGACAGAGGTGCAACACTTAAGCATCAACCATGATTTTTTTTTTTTGCCCAGTCTTCCAGTTTCCAGTGGTCTACAAGTTTGTTTTTAAACTTTATATATTTTTACTTTTAGCCAAATCCCAGTGTACACAATCTTTCCCATATTGCATGACAGAACCATCAATCAGAGAACACCTCTTCAAGCCTTATATTCTCCTTACAGAAATTCAAACCCCTTTTGTGTCAATACATAATGAAAGACGTGCATTCATATCAATGCCCCAATCAGTTTTTATATTCAGGCTTCTTGTGCGCCAGCTGTAGGGCTTTTGGGTGCTCCAGCTGTAGGTTTTTTTTTTTTAATCAGTGTACTCTTACACGTTTAATCTAAGCCTATCATGACTATTAATTACTTAAATGATTTTTATTCTGCTTAATGTCAGTTGCTGAAGAATATGAAGGGGAGCAGTTCGCTGCCCTAATCAAAGAATCTTCAACAGCACACACCACAGATAATGAATAAAGCCCATCTTTTAAGATTCAGAGATCATGACCTCAAGTTAATTTGAAAAATGAGTGTGGCATATTTTTTTCTGTCTGTATTAGAAAAGTGGACTTTAAAGAAAGCATTTGCTCTGTGTGCTTTGTGCAAAATAACACTTCATACATATGGAAAGTGGCACTCATCTAGTCTTCATTCCAAATGAAAATGCTGATGAATGAATGCATGGATTAAATTATTTTATTCAGCTATTTAATGACAGAAGACATGTGTCAAAGAGAAAGGTTCACTGCCCTAATCAAAGTATGTTTAACAATGCATTTATGAAAACAGCAAAGAGGATACATTAAACTCTCCTTCATGCACAGAGACATAGGTCAATCCTCAAGGTAATTAATTCAATTAATTTCTCTCTGATTATGACCAGATCACGTCAATACTAGAGTGCATTTTCTTTTATTATATCTTGCAAATTAAAGAGGTCACAAAACCCCAAGGGCCTTTCGTTAACACAATGTCACTGCACACATAATGGATGTTTTTTTCTTCTTTTTACATTAATTAATGAATGATGATGATGATAATGTTTATTATTATTATTGTTATTGTTATTATTATTATTATTATTTAGGTCTGGCTGTAAGACTGTCCACACATTTGAGGCTGGCTCTAGTGATCTAGCCGTCATCTTTCATAATATCGTAGTGGTTCATGTAGACAAAATGTGATGTTTGAAATACTGTCTGAGGCTTTGCTATTAAAGGCGACCACAGTGCGCTCAAGTTTAACTGATTGTAACAGCAGAATTAAACTTGTTCAATCATTCGTCTTCATTCATTTCCAAGGTCGCATTTTATCTCGTACTGCCCAATGCATAAATACACACGCATGCACGCACGCGCACACACACACACACACACACACACACACACACACACACACACACACACACACACACACACACACACACACACACACAACGATCTCAGCTTCTAATCTGACACAACTGGATTTAAAATCTCGTGTAAACCTTGAATGAATAAATGATTTTATAAAAGAGACACATTTACAGTCATGTGTAAAACATACTTAAGTATAAGTTTTTTGTGTGTGTCTAAGAACACAACAAACATCATCTCTCACAGTTCATTGAGGTTGCATGTGCACAGACCTCTTAAGGTCCCGCTACAGCATGTCAATTGGGTTGAGGTCTGGCCATTTCAAAACCTTGATTCTTTTCTTTTTCAGCTGTGCGGATGTGCTTCGATCATTGTCCAGTTGCATGACAGAATTTCGACCAAGTTTTAGCTGTCGGACAGATGGCCTCACATTTGCCTCTAGAATACTTCTGGTATACACTGGAGTTCACGGTCGACTAACTGACTGAAAGGCGCCCGGTCCTGTGGCTGCAAAACAAGCTCAAATCATCACCACTCCACTGCCATGCTTGACAGTGGGTATAAGGTGTTTCTACTGAAATGCTGTTTGGGTTGTGCCAAACATTGCATTGGACATAAGGCTGAACAACTCAACTTTTGTCTCATTTGTCCATAGGACATTGTTCCAGAAGCCTTGTGCTTTGTTCACATGCCGTTTTGAGAACCTCTGTTATGCTTTCACGTCCTTTTTAGACAGAAGAAGTTTCCCCTGGCAACCATTCCAAACTATTTGTACTTGTACTTCTTTTAATTCTGCTTTCATGGACACTTAAACATGCTCAGTAGGGCCTGTAGGGTGTGAGATATGTACCTCTGGTTTTTTTTTTGTTTTTTGTTTTTTTTGTATCCCTTTGAGCATTGCATGGTCTGACCTTGGGATGAACGTGGTGGCATGTCCACTCATGGAAGGATTGGCAACTGTCTTGAATGCTTTTCATATGTGAATATTCTTTCTCACTAGAATATTAAACTCCAGACTGTTTGAAAATGGTTTTAGAACACTTTCCAGATTGATGTGCAGTTGCTTCTCTAAGACCATTGCTTATGTCTGTCCCTCTTGGCACTGAAGGAATGCTCCAGACCAGCAAACTGCCAAAACTTCTGCTTTTATAGACATCTGCACACGTGCTGATGATGAATTAATCAAGGTCTGATGATTAGTAGCACCTGGCTGCAACTTTCCATCTTAAATGTGGAGTACTTAATACTAAACAAATACAAAAATATATAAAAAATATATAAAACAAATACTTTAAAATGTAAAGATGGGGTTACACATGACTGTGTATATATATGTATATATAATCTGTGTGTGTGTCAGCCAAAAAAAATTATACACATATCAGTACTAGTACTAATTTGCTCTTATAATAACCTCTACTTTGGATTTTGGAGTGTGTCTGAGATGATTTAACGAATTTAAGAGCACAAGAGCATTATTATGTTCAAACTCTGATGTTAATTGGACTTTTTATGTAAATTGTTTACAGACACCTGCTGTGTCCATCCCTTTCAGCCATGTTGGAATGGTTGAACCAACAGTTAATGGAGCAATAAAATTCAGTATATTAGTATATTTTACAGTTGAGTGGTTTGGAGGTGTAATACAATATTGTACATATTAAAAACAGTATCATATAAATGATCTATGAATGTAGACAACATTACCTGGAATGGTTAAACATTAGAGAATCTCTCTTTTGAATATTTTTTTCTGGATTATACTCAGTGTAAACCTTGTATTTAAAACAGCGGCTATTTAGACCTCCTTTATGCTTGGTTATGTGATATGTCTTGAGTATTAAGTGTATATCTAGGTAGGGATTATTTACATAAAAATGTAGATGTGAGTGCACCCAAGATGCATGTAAGATAGAAATACATCACTTTGGTTCCACAGTAATTATAGCTTTGTGTTTTGTATATCTTTTGCAGACAGACTATATAATCACAGAACGAACCAGACTACATTTCTCCTGTCAGTCATAAAACACTAAGTCAAACTGTTTTTCTCCTAACAGAGCTGATAAAAACAGCTCTAGTGCTCATGCATATATTAGACCCTCCATTTGGTTGTGTGCACCCTATCATCACCACAAGGCTTAGAAATGATGCATTATCTAAAATGCCATTCTTAACATCAATAACAAATATGACAGACATCAAGTGATATACAGTACTGTGCAAAAGTCTTGAGACAGCCCTCATTTCTTCATGTTTTGCTTCCAAAAAGCCAGGCTTCCTTGCATTGTAATGTGTTGAAGCTTAATAAGGGACTTTTTTTGGCTCTCATTTTCAGTTCAGTCTCTGTACCTGATTTTTTATTTTCAATGTTTTTTTTTTTGTTGTTGTTAAAAATCTAAAAAATCAATTAGAAGGTATGAACCAGTGAGAAACAAGAGCAGATAATGACAGATGAACAGGTTGGTGATTATAATACTGGCGATGCTGAATGCTGAGGGGTTGGAACAGAGGAGAGGGGAAATGAGGTCGCTGCTGAGGTTGTTACTGTACATAAACAACCAAGTTTTAAATTGCGTCATTAGTCACAGGGAAACATTTGTTCCCATTTCTTTCATTTAATCGACATCATTTATAATATAGTAGTATGAAGAAATGAAAGGATGGCTCATGAACAACGCACCAGATATCTAGAAACACTATGAATGTGGATGTTGTTGTTGTTTTATTAAGATTCACAGAACATAAGCTGAAAATTCTTTTCTAAAGAACAGCATTGCCAGCATATTCTGAATACAGAAACAAAGCAAAAATTCTCTAGATCCAAGATTATTTTTAGCTGCATGATACAAGTGTGAAAACATCCACAACTCCAAGCCACAATTGAGAAAAAACGTCCTCCTGGTGCGTTAAATCCTAACAAACTTAACATCACAGGAGAGAATCCATGTTGTTACAAACTAAAAGGGCAGTTTCACTAAGACAACCAGTCACCTATGTTTCCTTGCCTTTTACCATCACAAAAAAACTCAAAAAAAAAAAAAAGAAGTTGCGGTTCTTGTTGTTGTTTTGGTTTTTATTCGACAGAAGAAAAAAAAAAGTACATTTACCAGTCCGGAGCTGTTTTATGGAGGTGCGTTTAATTCAAAAATCTGATTACAACCTTGCAGATTTAAAAACTTGAGGTGATCTAATGTGCAAAACATACCTGGTGCATCCGTGAGCTGCGAGCAGAGCATCATGGGCGAAAACTGGAACTGGCATGGTCCTTGAACAACAAATTGGCTGCCTTTGGGGAAATTGAAATATCAAGCACACCTGTAATTTTGATGCATCTTTCATTTAAAACAACTGGAAACAATGTACTACCTAGAAGCTGGTAGTCAAATGCTGTGAGCTGATCCACACATTACTTGCAAAATAGCAATTTCATTTCAATCCACCTGGAAAGTGACAGCATGTGGTTAAATACTCATCAGGAAATAAAGTAGATATAACGCAAATGGAGCTCAAATTAGATCTCCTGAGTGTCTGGTTTTGATCCTGAGCTCAAACTACAGTATGTGAAGGATGTTCTCCCAACCTCTCAAAAACATTGCTGTGACAGACTGATGCCCCA
This sequence comes from Clarias macrocephalus, assembly GCA_011419295.1. Lineage (NCBI taxonomy): Eukaryota > Metazoa > Chordata > Actinopteri > Siluriformes > Clariidae > Clarias > Clarias macrocephalus. The sequence goes on from JAAGKR010002141.1 coordinate 57,556, forward strand.
TGCAAAGTGTATTTCATACTCCCTCTTAGTGCTGCTGGGATAACTTCAGCTAGTCCACAACTCTGATCAGAAAGCAAACTTACTGAAGAAAGGCAAAAAATCAGACAGATACAGTTCTGTGAAATGTCTTTAGCTACTGTACCCCTCATTTTCTCATTCCCCCCCCTTGGGCTTTGTACCTTTTATCCAAGGGGTAGCTATATCAGATAATTTGATCCAAGATCTGGCAGAGGTCTTACGTTTGATGCGCTTTCAATCCTCTCATTTTCGAACTGGATACTACATGCATGGGTCTTGCACAAAGACCCAACAGCGGTGACCCAGCAGTGAAGGGGCTCCAACCCCCGACCCCCGATTAACAATCCACTTCTCAAGTCTCAACCAACGGAGCCACCCCTGCCCCTCATTTCAACATATTAGATAAAATAAAATAAAACAAACATTAATCATGTAGATTAAATTAAAGGCATGGGAACAAATGTTTTACTCCAACAGGTTACAAAGTGGCTAAAGATACAATTTAAAAATATGCTGGTAGTTTAGTTAATAACCTCAGCAGCAACCTCATTTCCCCTCTTGTCTGTTCCAACCACTCACCATTCAGCATCACCAGTAAACTAATCAAAAGCCTGATCATGTTTCTCACTGGTTCGTGCCTTTAATTAGATGCATTTTATGCTCGAATGATTCATGTGACTTAACAAACAAGAATTATTTCTCTGAAACTTGTCGGATAAAGGGACTGGACTATAAATGAGAGCCAAAATTTTGCCAAAAAAATTTGTGTCAATAAATTCCTTCAGGAAACCTGAAGAACTATTCCTCAAGACTACATTAAAACTACAAGAAAGTCTGGCTTTTTGGAAGCAAAATATGAATAAATCTCAAGTGCCTCAAGACATTTACACAGTCCTGTATGCCGTCCAATTGTCAGGAGTCCTTTAAAATTAAATAATGAAATAAAATACTTATCAAATAAAGTACATTGGAACAAACAGACAAATATTGTGTTTTTATACGGACGGAAAAGTTTTTTTTAACAATTCAAACAGCGGCAAGACTAATGACCATCATTTTCTCTGAGTGTACACAAAATGTACAATTGTATGCCGTTAACGGTGACAGTGATGGCAGAAATATTACAAACAGTTCATTCTTTGTGTGCAATCAAGTGCATTCACTGTGTGCAACCAACCTGTATTTACAAACGGTCTCTCATTTGTCACTGTCAGATTCGGCCAGATATTTATTTAACACCCAATTTCATTCCAATTTAACTAATCCTGGCATAGTGCATCAAGTAGAAGTAGGTAAGACATCAATCTATTGTGATTTCTCTGCTTATATATAGCTTCACCTGTGTGCTAGTGCTAGAGCCCTACCAGTGGGATTTCATCAGCTAAAAGTCTGTGGTTGCATGTCGTCCCTCTGACCTTGTGCAAAATCTAACAATTCATAAACTGTTCTGTTCATATAGGCAGCACAGTGATTAACACTGTCGCCTTGCACCGTCCACGTCCTGAGTTAGTTTTCCACGTCGGGTCTGTGTGCATTGAGTTTGCATGTTGTCCCTTTGCTTTATGCTTTTCCTCCGGGTTCTCTGGGTTCCTTCTACAGTCCAAAGACATGGAGGTTAGGCTAATCTGCGTTCCCAAATAAATTGCCATTTTATATATATATCACACCCACATACATGCACACATCTGAACTTTTAGCCAACACCTGCCATGATACAACCATAACTTCACACTTCACAATGCTGGTATGATGCACTTTTGTTGTATGCTACACTACACTTTATCCTATTGATCTTGCTGCTGCATTGTTCTTCTACCCAATTACTGTACAAGATATGTAGAGCCCAAAGCTTTAATACAGTTGTTTGCACTTGTCACATTACCTCTCTACATTCCATGTCATGACATGTGCTTTTGTTTAATTTTGATCCTGGCTCTTCCTCCACCATGATAACCTGTTCCATGTCCTATTTTCTCATTTGCAAAAGCCATCAAGCACCATGATGAAACTGGCTTTCATGAAGACCATCCTATGAAAGCAAGACCAAAACTTGCCTCTGCTGTAGAGGAAAAAAATTTTTTGTGTTACAGTACCAGCCTCAAAAATCACCAATTAACAGCATGTCAGATTAGAGATGTTCTGAAGGCTTTACACAGCATAAGTACGAGACACATCTCATAATCAACACTGTTCAAATGAGATCATTGCATATTTTGGATGCCTTCAGCATCATTTTCCAATGTAGAAGAATTTTTTTTTAATCAGCAATGAAATACTTTAAGAATACTGGTATAGTATTCATTATATGTTTTGTGCTCATCTGACCCAGTCCTGTATCTGTATTTTTTGTAGTCCTGTGTATACACCGTTATTGCATTGTTAGGTTGTTGCACGATGGCATTTCTTTCAAATATTGTATATACAAGTTCTATAAAGACATGACATTTCACACCCTTAACAACGTTTATAAGAAAGTGTAAGCTGTGAGTCATCCCTAGCATTGGGTAAACCACTTATTTTTAGTGTATTTTACATTTTTGAATGCAATGATATAGTATTTTACCAGCAATTAGGCATTATGTGTTTTGTTCCAATTTCCCTAATTGCAGTTGGTTAAATGGTTGTTATTATTCTCAATGACTGTGAGTAGACTGTGCACTTCTCTTCATGCTTTAATATAACAGAAAATGGGTTTTACCTTGGATAAATTATTAACTACGATTCAAGAATTTGTGGAAAATAAACCTACAATTCACAAACAATGAAATAACCTCGAACACAGAGGGGCAAAAAAAAGCTTTTTGTTATTGTGCTTCAGATATAGATAACAAATGCATCTGAAAAGCATGGAATTTTGTGCAGATGGAAAGAAAACAAGCAATTATAAACGCTTATTAAGTATCCAAAGATGCCAAGCATATCATCACATTTGCGAGAGAAAGACAGCTTCTGCTATCCTTTCATCATGATTGCTCATATGAATGTTGATGGTCTTTTCTACCGACCCTTTATAAAGTTTATCATGGTAAATTTACTGAGTGATTATCAACTTCTTGTTGTTTTCCCCAGGCACAGGATGCAATTACTTGCCTTAATGGCAATTTCAATGGTGACCTTTTGATTTATAGAGGAAAGAGATGCTCAAGTGACTTTACAGCTTCTTTAGACAGTCGGAGCTGTGACGGAGATTAGGTTACAACTGGGCTTCACATTATTCAACAGGATATTAAACCGTCTTTTTAGAACTTCACTGAGCCTGCAGACAAATACACATTAATATATAACAGTCGCACGTCCATCCGTTTCATTTTTATTCATATTTTACATGTATCTAAAATAATCCAGCACGTTCCATGCTTTAATATTAAAACTCATGTGTTTAATAAAGTGCGGCTGTAGGACTTTTATATACTTTATAAAGTATCAACTTTTTAAATTAAAAAAGTAGAGGACTGCGAGTGTCTCCTCACGTTTGAGGTGATTTTTTTTTTCAGTATAACACTGATATTTGAACATCAGATGTGAAAGGTGTCACTATTTTTCAGACTTATTACGCAATCTGGCAAATTATGTTCCTGAAGCACTTTAAAGTCCATAACCAAACTGTTTATTATCATCATCATTATTATTATTATTATTATTATTGTTATTATTATTTAGCAAATCGCCATACTTTCTTTTTTTTAGATGCCCTAAACTTTCATTCTTTTTTCTTCAAAATGCAACAGTGAACAGACATAGTTCATAGTAAAATGTGACACATCTAAAAGACTTTACAGGCTATTGACTGTCACAGTGGCTTATTGTGGCATAGGGGGAAAAAAAAAAAAACCTGGACAAAATATTAAATGCCAGTTGATCATTTTAGCTAATTTTTTTTTCAAACGTGCCAGAAAGGATTTATCTTATTTTGCACTGAAACTATTCCTTTATGGAAGCCTGTGACAAACGTGAAGGTTGTCACATCTTTTTAGTTACTATTGAAAGTGAAAAGGGAGAAAGGCTTTAAAAATATAAAATAAAATGATTTCATTCTAATTTCACTAAAAGCCACTCTGCTTTCTTCTACATTTCTAGCCTAATCAACTTATAGCAAAAAAACATTGCTAAAAAATGTCAAAGAAAGAAACTTTTTCAGTGGAAAACATATCACCATCATTTATGTCCATTCTCCTTCTCATCATCTGAGCTACAAGTCACTTGTAGTATTTAAACATATCCTTCGTTGTTGTCTTTTTCCTTGACTGATCCCTGTTTAACATTGGTCAGGAAATAATCACTGATGACTTCAGGCAATTATTATTCTGTTCAATACATTTCTTGCTATGAATATCTTATTTTGGCAGATTTTACTTCGAAACTTGGGTTGTACTTTCTTAAAGTAGAGATGCCAAAGTATATTTGCTTTTTGGATGTTTTCCAAAATGTAGCTTTTGTGACTTCAGATTTTTTTTCCCCCACAGATCTCATTACATACTGTACATTATAGGTTGCTTGGCTTTGGAATAAAGAAGAGAGTTTGACGGAGAAAAACATCATTTCTATCCAGAAACCAGCAATAACTCTAGGTGCTTATTGTCATAATAATAAAAAGCTGATTAGGCTGATACACATCCATACACATCCATCCATCTATCCATCTATCCATCTATCCATCTATCTATCTATCCATCTATCCATCTATCTATCTATCCATCTATCCATCTATCTATCTATTTATCTATCGTTTATTTGTTTGTTTAATTAGGGGCATTTAAAATGCTCCAAAGCACAATGTTAGAAATCACACTTCTTAACAAGTCTTAAGCATCTAATACTTAACGATTCTTCAGTTTCTTCTTCTGCCTCAACCATTAGTGTGACCATGATGTGTTGTAATAAGAAAATAATCAGTGGGGAATTGGTGCAATGTGGTCAGATGCAAAATGGAGCAAAAAAAAAAAAAAAAAAAGTACATCAACATAAAAGCACAGCATAAAAAACACAAAAATAATAAGATCAACAAAGCATAAATCCCCTTATTAAAATGATTTAGTACACACACGACTGAAAAAAGACAGATTAGATACACAACTCAAGGAGAAATTATGGGTTTTAGGGTGAAATGAAGCTTTCTCAAACAGTTGAAGCAAACTATAAAAGGTAGCCGACTAGGTACGTATAGACCCTGAGAATGCAATTTAATTAATTGTGATTTTAATCATGAACATGGGACAGTTAGCAGTAAGAACTTTGTAACATTAGTTTACATTAAAGGTCAGCTCATTAAAATAATAATGTGGTTGTAAAATGTTAATAAAGGTTTAGGAAGTTATTAAAGATTACAACCAACTACTGCTGTAGTGTTGCTTGTGAACTTTTAAACTTTGAATAAGCTGCTCAGTTCACAGTGTTATTCCACTCAGCTGTGTTTTCTACACCCTTGAGGGGGAAAAAGTTCTCAATAATCTCATAAACAGAGAAAAAATAGCTACAAATTGCACAGATGATGGAACGTTCCAGAAATGCAATAAGCATGCATAAGCAGAGATTTATGCATTAACTTTAAGAACAGCAGCATGTTAGGGTGATCCATGTGTTTCTTTTTTTAAGCGGCTTGTCATTATGGCAATCCTTAATCAAGAGGTTCAGTGATCTGTGCATATGCAAGATTATATTAAAAAATAATAATATGAGTCAGCATCTTTGGCTGTTTTAAGTCAATTTAAAATGCAATATAACACAATCCAGTGCAGTGTATGCTAAGGAGAAAAATGGCCCTGCTAAAATGACTTATACAACCTCTGTAATATTTGTATGTATATTTAATAACAGCACTGCTAAATTCGTAAATATGATTGGCCAGGAGGTATTGATTAATTTTCTATAACAGCAGCTCAAACAGTTATATGTCAAATGGCATGTTTTAATTAATGCGATAAGTATGATATATGTTATTGTTAATTATTAACAATAATAGATATTATATAATCATAGATATAATTAAAAATGTGTTGTTAATTAACATTGAAAAAAAAAAGAGATTTATACGTTTATGCAACATTTTTGGAAGGAGTCTCTAACGTCAGATCACCTTGGGGTGGTGTTTACTGGATAACGTTTTGTGTGTGCACTAATTTATATATGCAATATAAAAAATGCTATTAATGGCCATCATTTCATGGGACCTTCTTAGCGCTGAAAGAAGCTTGCATGTGTATGCTCATACACTATGGCTGCCTTGCATGTAAGTTTGGTACACAGCTTGTGTACATCTTCAAAAATTAACATGACCTGCCCATACAGTACATTATATGCCGTCAAGATACAATGTGCCTGTAAAGGGTAGGGGCGGCGTAGTCAGCAGTCAGATCAAAAATGGACATTGACCAACATACATGTCAAAACAGTTGGCAGGAGATAAGTAAGTGGGAAATGGAGTAAGTCTTAAATGTCGACTTGAAATTAAGCATTTCGAGTGTCGCCATGTTTCTTTACTTTATGCAAAACTGTTTGATTGCATTCTCCAATGTGCCCCCTACTGAAATCCTTCAGTAACATGCATAGTACAGTATATATGCAAGTACTATATATAAACAAACACACTCACAATGTTGCTGGTTGACTAAGGCAATGCATGTACTGTATATTTCCACTCTTCCTGAGTTATTACCTGAATGATGAGAAATTCTGTCACTTATCATGAACAGATAAGAGGATTTTTCAGATTTCAGGGCAACCTAAAAATTTCCTTTGACAAGCACAACATCAGTACCTGGATTATTTCTTATTAAGATTGGTTTATCTACAAAATCCCACCTCTTCATTATAATCCTCCCTTAATTTATGACCTTTTCTAAGGCCCCTTGATCACTAAAACACAGGTCAATATTAATATCTGAATTGCAAGCAGGATCGGGCTTTCATTACTTAGATCTCTCTTATTAAGGATTCTTCTTGTCCTTTATTTATTGTCTCATAGACTTATGATGTGCACATGCCTATCTATGCTCCTTTTTCGCCTCCAATGAAATTTAAATAAATTTAAAGCCTAGGAGCAAGGAAATGGGAGAATGCTGTAAAAAAAAAAAAAATTTTTTTAAAGCACCCCTGTTTTGTTGTATGTGTGTCAAAACAACCCATGAGCCCTGGTTGATGTTCAATTCTGCTTAGATACTCCAGTGCTGGCTATTGACGTTTTAGCCGGAACTGGAACGGACATGGATTAGCCGTGTGCCTGGCAAAGAGATGTGTGTTCTTTTTTCCTGGATTTCAATTTCCAGGAGAAAGCATGCAATGATGGACACAAAAGTGGACAGGTTGACAGTGTGGGTGCTGAGCAGTGTCACCGCACTCCCGACCTGTGCATTAAGAAGGGTATGTGACACTTTTCAATGGACAAGATTCACTCGGTTTACAGCTGTAGGTGTAGACTGACAGAGAGCCAGTGCCACAAAGAGGTGCTCCAACACTCCAACTTCATACACAACAATGGTTATTTTGCTAAACCCTGTTATAACGGTGAAAGCTATGTGGATGATGAGGCTATTCACAAAATTGATTGAATACCTGCTTCACCATTTGAAGATACTTGTGCTTTGCAAGCCGTCTAAAGTTCTGAAGTACGACTCTGCAGGTCTTTATTTTGAGAGGTGCCCTTCAGTCAACAAGGCTATGGGCTTAAAATTTATCATCCAATTGTAAACTTTATCATATGACCTCAAACAATAGTTTCCCTCAGTGTTACATGGCTTTCTAATTAAACTGAGTTTTAATAACTCGATATACAGGTTAACAGTATATCAAAGTTAGCTAAGGTTCACAAGCTTTTATTACACATGATTATTTATGAAATGGCATGCCGGTGCAGGAAATGAATCAAAATGAGGTGTGAGGTGAAGTCACGGTGGTACCACCCTGTAGTGGAGTTTCTGGTAGCACGCCGCATTACTGTTCAAATTCAAATGTAATTTGTCACAACAACAGCAGTACACAGTATGATATACAGTGAAATGCTCATGACCTAAAAAGAAAGATTTCTTTGCAATGAAGTAAATTGCACTCTAGAGTACCAAAATACAATTGTATTAAAATAGAAGCCGGTGTATAAATTATTCAGGATTTCCAGCCAGAAGTTGAACATTTTCCCTAAATAGAAAATAACAACATTTTTATTTCTCTGACACCACATACATTTGTCAGTGATTCATATATGTTTATAATGGGATGACTGCACGATCTCTACAATTACTGATTGTTATAGCAGTAATTGTAGAGAAGACTACATCTTCCACTGATGCTACTAGACACAAGGTCCTTATAGAAAGCTGCATCTCATCTACAAATACATGGCTTTGTTAAATAACAATTCCCTTTTAACATAAATGTGCATTACTATTATCCTTAGATTATATTTAATGTCGCCATCTACACCAATCAGTCATAACATTTAAACCGCAGACAGGTGAAGTGAATTACTTTGATGATTGTCCAGGGATGGAATATATTAGGCAGCACGTGAACAATCATTGGTTTTTTTTTTTTTTTTTTTTTTTGGAAGCAGTAAAAACGTGTAATCGTAAGGATCTGAGCAGTTAGAAAAGTGCATACAATGGACATGTGAGCATGAGAACCAGAACATGGGCCAGAGAAAGAAGGTGGCCTGGTCTGATGAATCATGTTTTTTTTTGTTTGTTTGTTTTTTTACATCCTGTGGACAGCCAAGTGCATGTGCGTTCTGCTCTGGGCTACAGTCTGCTGGGAAATCTAGGCATTCTGGTGTTCATATGGATGTTATTTCATGGCAATAATACTCGCTAATGGCAGCAGGGTCACACCGCGATTAATTAAACAGAGGGGCAATAGTTTTTTTTTTTCTTTTAATGGGGAAGTATGAGCTTACAATACCAATGAATTGCACAATTTTCATTTAAACAATTTTAATCAGTTTTCAATTGTTTTCAGCTTACTCAAACCCTCTCGCCTCTCATTAAGATCTCAGACGAGCTTATACAGCATGACTAGAAAAGCAGACCAATCAGAGACTGGAAGAAGCCCAATTCTGATTGACTGGTTTTGATTGGCAAATAATATAGTAAGTATTAACCAAAATTAACATTAACATCATCCAACTATCATCTTCAACTGAGAGATGTTGAGAAAGTGTAAGGATTTATGCGAGCCAAAATACAATCTAAGAGAGCATGAGAGAAGTAAAATCTAATCCATGTGCATGAAGGTTTTCACTCAAAAGTGACAGACCATTTATTTACGGCCGTATTTGGCAGACCTTATGAACACACACACCCACACTAGCTGATATCAAAACATTTAACATATCCTCGGACTCCTAGACATGATAACGAAATGACTATGATTGTTTGCATCAGTGGTTCCCAAATCTGGTCCTGGAGGTCCCCTTGCCTTACACATTTTTTTTTGTGTTTTCTCTGCTCTGCTGCACCATCTTTTATTTAGAAAAGGTTCTTAATTAGCTGATTAGTTACACCAGGTGTGCTGGGAGCATAGAGAAAACACTAAAATGTAGGGCAGGGGCTCCTTAAGGACAAGGCAGGACTGGTTTACTTAACCTCATACTGGTATTATCTAGCCAGAGTGGGGCAGTGCCCACTCCTGCCCACTTACAGTAGAACCAGCTTTGAAAGGAAGTGGCCTTTCTTAGCTGGATAATGCACATTGGCACACTGGTTTGAACATGACAAGTCCAAAATTTCTTGGTCTCCAAATTATCCAGATCTCAAACTGATGTGAGAACCAGTGGTTCTAAGTATGGGCAGTGGTGAGCAATGCCCCACTCAGGATACATAATACCGGATTTATCTGTGTGGGCTGTGGGATGTGCTGGACCAATTAACATGTTCAGTTCATGGTGGTCCACCTCACAACATACAGGAGTTTAACTTAAAGGATCTGTTGCTAATTTGTAAATGACAATGCATAGAAAATGATAATACATTGTGAGGCATGGCTTATTAATTGGGAAGCATGCAAAATGGATAATTGGAGAATGATGGGCAATCTTTGCACTTAAATGAACAGAATTCAAACAATCATTAATAATTTATACTCATGACACATACAGTGTTGTAATATGTTTTAATAATAATAAAACAAAATAATTTTAAGTCTTTGATGTTTAGAATTTTTTTTTTAATGCAACCTTTAAAATGGATTAGTAATCATAGTCATGATTTTTATGTTTGGACATAGAATAACGTTCAGTCTATTTTTTTTTCTGATTTATGTTTAAAGACAAACATTTGGCAAAATAAAGACAATGTTAATTTATTAATAACATGCTTACCTGAATAATGCCACTATAGAGCTTGTTTTCTTTTTAACATCTTTTCTCAGGACTGCCCAAAGTGTATTCATTCACTCCACTCTGATGTTCATCCAGTAAGGTCCACTGGGAAAATCCTTCTGTTACAATGAAATCAATGTAGAACTAGACTTTTGTCAGCAATGGCACAATGAAATCATTTCACAATCCAAATCTAAAGCAAGCACGAAAATTATGAAAAAGCTGTTTTCTCTCTTCTGAGCATTACGAAAGATTATGCCAAAACGGAAGAAAGTTGTTAGAGCTTATTCAAACATTTATCATGCGTAGGGAAGTTGTCATGGCTTCTATTCCTAGCTGCGCCGCTACCAGGCCATGCGTATGAGTTATGGCAAGCCAGAAGTACATATTATGATAAAGTGGAATAATGGCATGCCAAACATTCATATGATATATTTCTACTTTCTGGTACCGGCAGCAGTGAAGCAATCAATCAGTGCTGGGAGTGAAAGATTAGCCTTACCGAGGAATGAGGAAGTACTCTGGGAAGTCTTGTTTGTATTTCTTCTCTCTGTTTCTGTGAGAATTTGGAAAGATTTCCCTGTAGCAGAGGGAAAGAGAAGTCATAAATAACCGTATTTAGACTTCAGCAAAAGAGCACAGAAACATTAACTAAGGTTGGTTTTAAAACTCTTCATAAATAGCACAGAATTTTAATATTAACCTTTTAAAAATAAACACACACACATAAACTGTATATATATATATGTACATATATAAGCTTTTCCAAATTTTGTTATGTTTCACCCAGCCTGAGATCCTGAGCACTCAGAAACTCAGGATAACTTTTAATATCTCTGCATCCATTTTTCCCTCTTTTCTGACTAGTCTCCCTATCTCAGTCATAGAGAAACATCCCCACAGCATGATGCTGCCACCACCGTGTCTGACTGTAGGGATGGTTTTAATGATGTAATGCTCAGTGCCTGATTTCCTGATTCCAAATAGTTCAGTCTTTGTGTCATCGGGCCAGAAGGGTTTTGTTTCTCATGGTCTGAGAGTCCTCCAAGTGTTTTTTGGCAAACTCCCAGCAGGCTGTCATGTGCCTTTTAGTAAGGAATGGCTTCTGTCAGGCCACTCTACCATAAAGATCTGATTGGTGGAGTGCTGCAATGATGGATGTCCTTCTGTACAGTCTCTCCATCTCTGACCAAGGCCCATCATCCCTAATTACTCAGTTTGGCTGGGCAACCAGATCTGGTAAGACTGTTGGTTGTCCCATATCTCTTCAATTTGAGAATGATGGTCTTGGCCACTTTCAATGCTGCAAGTATCTGTTTCTTGTATCCTTCCCCAGATCTGTGTCCTGACAAAACCTTGTCTCGCAGGTCTACAGATAATACTTCTCTCAAACTTTGTTTTGACTTTGACATGCACCATTAATGGTAACGCCTTATATAGACAGATATGTGCCTTTCTTAATTATGTCCAATGAATGAAAGGTTAGGGTTAGGGTAACCCTTAGTGGCTTCCAAACAAGTTGTAAAATAATTTCAAGGACAAATAATAGGAGTATCATTTGAGAAAAGTATTTTCTTAATCGCAGGCGTCCTAACATTGCAAGGGTCTAAATACTTACAGTATGTAAATGGCATATTTTATTGTGTGTAGAATAATGAGACAACATTATTCTGAATAATGAATGAATAATGGGAAAACTTCTGTCTAATTAAACTGCATATAGATAATATGTTGAAATCAAAACAAAATGAATACTTTGCTTCCAAAAGTTCAGAATGAAACCCTATTAGTGACCATAAATTCAGATATATCAAATATAAACAAACAATTTTACAGTGTGTCTAATCACTGAAATCACCCAAGCACAGAGAACACAAAGCCATAATATACAAATAATTAAAAAATCATATACATTTTAAGTTTTACTATTTAAAAGACTGCGTGTAATGCATGCAAAGCTTTTCTTTTTGTTAGTTGGACCAAATATCCAGAAGACATTGCATTTCAGCAGAAGTACAGCTCTGTCCTTTGGCTCTGTTTGCACATCATGGCTCAGTTTAGCAACTATTTTTTTTAAATGCTACTACCCAAAATACACAACATGTTTATTTAATTTCCTGCAGTTTTGTTATTCAGAGTCAAATGATTTTCTCCCTACTGTACTACTGTACCTGAACTGCACTAAAATTCACTTGGAAGTAGACAAAGAGCACCTCAGCCAAACAATTGTTTTGGTCCACCTCTGAGTGATTTCTGTGTAATCAAATGCATCATTGGGGAAAACATAAATAGGACTTAATTAAAACCTAAATCTAAACCTTATATACATATATATATATATATATATATATATATATATATATATATATATATATATATATATATATATATATGTGTGTGTGTGAAAGCAACCTTTAAAAAGTTATCTGGGTTTTGCACCCAGATGAATTATGGATATGAAAAATGCATACAATTCAAATTTTTACATATTTGCTTCTATAAAATCATTTAATTAGCATACAACTGACATTTCTGTCTCCACTTCACATGGACAATAAAGATGATAATAAAAAAAAATGTATTAAAAAGCAAAAAACATGGAGATTAAATAGAAGATAGAAGCCACTGTTGATCTGATACAGGGTGAGTTTACGCAATTAACTATATCACCCGTACTGCATATGTTTATCATCTAAATCTCACTTTAAAAAAATAAAAAAGATAAATTACATTTTAAGTTCCTAAGAAGCGAAATAACCTTATCCATACATTTGCTCGTGTATTAAACCAAAAGTTTATTGAAGCCATCTGTTCAGTAACAGCAACTAAATTTGTTCTCAATTATAGATTTACTTATTCACGCCCCCTCTGATTAATTTAAGACTGGTGTTGACAGTTAAACGTGACATTTAAGACAAAACAAAATCAACCTTACCCAGATTTCCAGAATTCATGTTATAAATGGAGTTCTCCAAGAAAGTCACGTTTATTGTATTGGACAAGAGCTAATATTGGAAGCCCACCCATTTAATCTAGCATTAAATTCAAGCTAAAGTTTACTGTGCAGCTGAATGCTCTAGCATTATGTGGGTGGAACAGAATAACTTTTTGGTAGTTGTACCAGAAAGTTTGAAGTGATACAAATAAAAGAATCTTATTTTATAGTTGTTGTTTTTTTTTCACTTTGTAGACTGGGCATGCATTTATAGTTTATTTCTTGTTATCTTAATAAAGTCTAAATTAAATTTGCAACTCAAAACCAGTAGGATTTTTTTTTAAGTTAGACAAATTTTAAGACTTTGACAAAATTAAGTTGAAGTAAGGTTTAATACGTGACGTTGGGATAATGTTAAATGAATAACATCAATACACTGCTGCACATACAACAACTGAAATGCTTAAATTAGGGTGTTTTTCTGTTGTTGTTGTTGTTGTTGTTGTTTTTTCCTTTCAAAAGCTAAGCAGGCACAAATATTGCTTTGTCAAGCAATTAGTGTCAAAAAATAATACCTTCAAATACAAAAAAAAAAAAAAAAAAGCTCAAACATGTAGGATGCACAGGTTTAGCGGAACACTAAACAGCTTTTCAGCAGAAACACCTCATACATACTATCAAGCATGGTGGTGGGGTGATGATTTGGGCTTTTTATAGCGCACCTTGCAGTCATTGAATTGACCAAAAACTTCTCTGTATGCCAGAATATTCCAGAGACAAATGTGAAGCCATTTGTCTTATAGGTAAAATAGGAAAAGAATTGTTCATGCAACAAGACAAAGATCCAAAGAAAACCAGCAAATCGACATTTAGAATCAAAAAATAGATGCAATGGCCTAGTCAAAGTCCAGACCTCAAATCAATTGAAATGTTGCGTCAAAACCTTAACAGACCCGTGTATATATGTTGTAAATGAGAATGGACCAATTGATGTGAGAGACCGATAAAGTCATAGAGAAAAATATTACATCAAGTTATTGCTGCTGAAGGGGGATCCACAAGCTGTTGATTTTTTTTCTTCCTTGTTGGTTTAATTTTTGTTCAATGGCACAGTAAAAAGCTATACAGTATGTTGTTGTTCCTCTGAGGTTGTATTTACTTATTACCGAAACCAACCACAATCATATGATCTTTATTATGTATTTACACAAAAACTTACCAAAAAAATTTTAAAAAAAGAGGGTACAACTTTTGCACATGACTAAAATTCTCATGAGGTCAGGTTGCTTAACTGCATCAGCTTTGTAGCCCCAGTGTAAACCAGTGCAAACATCAGATGGCGGACAAATCTGGGGGTCACGGCGGGATGTTGATGAAGTAGAATACTGTTCCCACCCAAATATTGAGCAGTTTGTCATCACCAAGAAACTAGAAAGCATTCGGACTTTACCTCTGACTGCTACTTTAGATACAGAAATAAACATTACTTCACAGGAAATGTGACCATATCAGTAAGCACACATCAGTTTCTGTCAGCATCCAGCATACAAGTGTTATTGAAATGATAATGTATTAGAATGAGGGCATTAATATAAACCTTGCAGCTGAACTGCTGTCAGAGTTGCTGTTATAGAAAAGACTTCCTGATCGATCAGACTTGAAGGATTCAACAGCTCTGTGATATTGTAACCGTTAATAATCCTCTTTTTTTTTTTTTACACTGAAATCTGTACAAACTCTAAAATCCTCCGTTCTTATCTGAAGTTTGCCAGTGACTCATGTCGAGAGGTCTTCGCTGTCATGCTGTCAGTGTCCTCTTGCTTTCAGCCTTTAATCTCTGCTGCAGGTCTTTGCGCCAAATTGGATTCCACCTTCGCAGACCCACCACCTGTTCCGCTTGGCTATGCTGATGTTCCCACACCTGACGATCCGTCCAAAACTCACTGCTGTTTTCAGACACTCACCCCCGCATCACCACTGCAGGACTCAGCCTTTGGCACAGTGCCACCTAAACTCTGCTACCTCGATTAATCATTTAAGGACTTTTTGTATATAAAATATTAATTCCATACTTGATACTTTGCTGCTGAATATGCTTGAAAGAGTGCAATGTGACCACGTGCCAAGCAGTGAAGACGCGAGGATGGACTCAAAGGCAGGAAATCAATTTTGGGTAAATATAGTCAGAAGAGCAAGAGTTTTCCTTTAGCAGTAATGCACTTGAGAGGATTAAATGCATACACGCAGAAAAGAACAAATTCCTCCTAATCACTGAATTATGTTTTAAAAAAAGATGTAAATTTAATGTTGAACTGAAACAAGTAATGCTTAAATACAATAACTACTTAAAGTTCACATTCCTTGGAAATAAAACATAGTTTTGTTGGGGTGTGCGGTTATGAGAAAATGATTAACAACATGTTGATGTGGTTTTGCCCACAACCAAGCAGAGTTACTCATCATCTGAAATTGATTATTTTACTGCAACATACACTGTGAAGTCTTGTAGTTGACGTATACTGTACATACTGTAGATAACACTCATAATTTTCTATTTATTATAATATTGTTCTCTCTGTTAAATTAGATTAGATTAAAGTTTATCTTACCAAAGTTACTGAAAACTTCACCTCAGCTAGTTCCTAGAAAACTGAAAGGCTGTCCATTTTAGATTTTTTTCTGTGTCGACAAACGTAAATTTGCAGCTTTATCTGTGACTTTCACAAGGTGCCAATACTGGCAGCAACTGAGCATCTCCTTTCCGAAACCTTTACAGTATCAACGATGAAACAAGATTTTTTTTTCTTTCTTCCTTTTTTCTTTTTATTCATGTGGAGCATCCATCATACAAATGCATGTGTTGCCAGTATAGACAACGTGAACTCACATTAGAATGAGCTCACTGATATAGAACAAACCTGTAATGTTATCTTCTGACCAATAAGAACTGAACATTAATGCAGTGGTATGCATGTGTGTATATATATATATATATATATATATATATATATATATATATATATATATATATATATATATAAAAGATCAGGTAGAAATGTGAATGTAGTAAATTACCAAAATGTACCAGATATACACAACTGTGAGTGCAAGGTGTGTCATGTAATTGCATATCCGCATTATTCAAATAATTCCTGCAAGGTGCAATTACATAGATGTGATGGAGCCATTCCTATTCAGAATTGTTAGTGAAAACTATTGCTTGTGGGAATAAGCTTTTTTTTTTCTTTCTATTTTTCAACATCAACATTTGTTTCAGCTTCATCCAGACATAATTTACCCTATTCACTGATTCTAATTTTTAAATCCGTTGTAGGTGTTATCCGTTTGTGTAAAATCTAATTTGCACAGTTTTAAATTTCACACAAATGTCAAATGTGGCATATACTGTATACAGTGTATATACAATAAGTTTTGTTTTTTCTTTTGCACTGAAGCCACAAGACTAATGGTGCTAACAAGTAATGGAAATCAATTTCAGACCAAAGTGTCCACCTTGTTATTTACTTGCTTCAAACACTATTTAAGCCCCCCAAACAATTGTAAGATTTCCATTTGAGCATGAACATAACCCACTTGCAATTCAACCAGTTGATAATAAACTAAAAACAAACAGAGGTGGTAAGTAACAAAGTACAACTACTCATACTTCTAACCACTTTCACTGAGAATTTTTAATATGTGATACTTTTTACTCCTACTTGCTAAAATTTTTTTATGAAAGACCTGTACTTGTATCACCTATATTTTATACCCCGACTCTACCGAATTTGCTCCTGAATCTACACCAATGCAAATTCGTTACGACCTCTGGAGAGCTCGTAGAGAATGGTAACTGCTGATTACACCCTTTTGTGGGCTCTGTATAAATTCTCTCATGTTCGTCAACGTGATTAATGTCGTGAGAGAAATTAGAGCATGTTAAAAAAAAATTGCTGCCCCATCCCTACGTTAACATCTCATTAATGTCTTGGTATCAGTTCACAGGTGCTGTAATCGAGTCATTATTGATTTTTAAGCTCATTTATGGAGTCGTTATTGTTTTTTTTATCACCTCCTTACCTGTTTGGCAGCATTAGGCAGCCAACAATCCTCATATTAAATGTCAAATATTAAATGTAAAATTAACAAAGTGTATTTTGAGGAAAATAATGATGAGCAAACACGATTGTAAGATATATTACATGTTAAAGTCTGATGCACAATAGAAATGTTTTAATCTAAAAAGTCTTTTGACAGGTTTGATAATTTCTGTTAATTTCATACATAAAAAATGAAAAATAATTTTTATTCCTAAAATATATGTGTCATAGCTGCCAACTTTTCAGAAAAACTTGGAAAATGAGATAAGGGCATGGTTTTGCACCTACACGCATGTGACACCCCCACTGCGCATACACCAGACACCTCACCATACGTGGCTGAAATTCTGTATATTCTAGGAGGACTGAGAAAATTGCAATATCTGGATATTAAGTGGGATTGTGCTGCATGTATGATTGTAAATCTCTCTCTCTTTCTCTGTCTCTCTCTATCGCAGGCATCACAATCATTTTCTCTTAATCATGTTTATTAGCCTTTGAGTGTCTTATAAATATTAAAAGTGCTACATGATTAAACTCAATGCAAATATGTTAATGTCACTGTAAATACTGACATTTATTTCTCTCTTTGGATAATACTATATTATGACCCCGACTGTTTAATGTTACAGCAGGTGCATTTGTTTGCAGCTTTTCCGTGTGGTTGATGTCTTCACACAGCAGTAAATGTGTGTTAATTACAACAGGATTACACAAATATCATTTTTCTTTACTTTAAAAGAACAAAGTGGAGCATCATGCTGGTGAGAAAGTGCAGGCAGGACATATGTCTATGTCTGTAGACAATGTCTATACCGTACCTGTAGGTCGACATCGATCTGTTAATGGGACGATACGAGGTCATTTGCTCTTGAAACGTTATTACGTCGATGACATGTCCTTATTGCCCATGTCAAAATGCGCTGTAGAGTCGTCTTCATGTTCTTGCAAATTTGTTAAAATTGTTAACGGCTTGATGTGGGGTCGCTGAGCTTGAAAATTTTATCGAATTGCTACCGACCTCACCGATTTCAGAGCCAATTTTAAATCGGAAGATGTTGGGAGAGGTCGGTTGCAAATTCGACTCAGTGGAATGTGGGCTTTAAACAAAGGTTGGTTACTTTTCAGCTGACAATCCCCAAAAAATGCATTGATTTTCTAATCTAAACATAAGCTTTACACTGTCACTCACAGCACATCACTACTAAGCTACAGCCCACACGGGAAGAACAGAATAAAAACCAGAACATTCCACCAGTCAAGTCCAAGTCAAAGTTTACAGAAATGACAGACAAATCAGAATGTAAGCACAGATTGGTTAGTGCACAAATGTGATCGACAATTACCTGGGCAACGGATCCCACCCACATGGTCTCTGGGCTTTGGATTCTTCTGGCTCCTTGTGAAAGCCTCTCAAATGGCTTAGCTAAGTTACCGATATAATAAAATAATAATAATAATAATAATAATAATGAAGTGCTACCCGCCATTTGTTTAATTCATGTTAAATCTTGTCACAATCAATCTGTACTAGACTTGCACATTAATATTATTAACATCATCAACTTCAATTGTATTAAAATGTTGTTTATTTGGTAATTCAGTTGGATAGATATACAGAAAAATCTGTTTATTTGCAGAGTACTTCTACTTTTTTGAAGTGGTACGTCTATTGTAGTGGAGTATATTTTTAGTTGTACTTTTCCTTATGTTTGTGTAGTTCTGCCACTTATGAAAATATAAACATAGAGATGATCACTTCTGGGTGAAATATTGGTGTCATTATCTTCATTTGTTTGCCATATGTAATTGTTATTTGTGTAATGAGCATATAGTAGGAGTGCAACACAATTAGAGTGGATCAATGTATTGTATTGTATGTGTATCTGTATTTGTGCTCCCCTCTGTATCTCTAAATACATCATTTTGCATTGGATTGAATTCCATGCTATTGTTAAATATTAAAATATTGCCTTAAAATCCTATATCATATCATGTCATGTCATGTCATGTCATATTGTGAATCATATCATATTGTGTAGCATGTGCAACCCTGAACATTTTAACCCCAATTACTATGGATGCATTAAATGCACTGTGCTTCCTATTTGTATCTGTATTATTATTATTATTATCTGAATATTATACCCATATTTGGTTACATCTCTAGCATACATGGACCAGAAAAGCAAATACAAGTAACCAGTTGACCATGTATTGTTTTGTTTATGTCGTTAAAAAGGATGTCTAAGAGCATTATTTTGAAAAAAAGCATGCTTGGTAACATGGTGGATATTAATCTGACCAAAGCTCTGGGGAGTGCTTAAACACCTCCACTTCATCTTTGTATTTTTCACTTAACAATATTTTCGATGAACTTTATGATCGTTGCATTAAATTTTTATGCCATGTGGTGTCCTTTTGTGTCACCATTGTGGTAAACAAAATGCTAAATAGGCTGACCTTGGTAAGTATTTTCCCCATGCTGCATACACTTAATGCTGTTAGAACTATGTTTTTTAAATAGTGTTTAAACATGTATTTACTAAAACCATAATAATGTAATGCAGGGTAAAAAAAGCATTTATTATTTGTGATAAATATAAATATTGAATTCAGAAGTTAATCGGCAGCATAAAGGGCATATTAATGTTTCATATACAAGTTTTACCTTATACTGTAGGTGTTGCATTCTTAATGAGTACTGTTTCTAAAAAAAATGTTCCGGTTATGTAATGTTGAATAAAATTATAGTAATTGTGCTTTGAATCCACTTTCTCAACAGAAGACATACAAAGAGATAATAAATTATAAATCACTGCTCTGAGCTGTATGTGTTCACTACAGAGCTCTATTTACTCTGCAAACTTCAAATTACTGGGCCGTTCACTCTGACAAAAAGATGTTAGATACCACAGCAGACGAACTCTATTATAGTGAAAATGCCTGGCAGGTTTTGGGTATTAAAATTGGAGGCATTATGAACAGTAGTAAAATGAATGAAATGATACGTAAAGAAGATACAGTATTCAGATAGAATATAAAATAAATTGTTAATAAGCTATCGACAAGCCAACTAATTACTGTATTCACAAGAGACATATTTGCTATGAATTAAGTAAAGAGGGGAAAAAGCACTTATCAGAGTACTGTTATAGGAAAACAAATCAATTGATGGCATAGTGGGATAATACCCCCAGACATGAAGAGGAGTTATTTTACTGTTTCTCTTGTGTTTAATAAGACAAAAAAAAAAAGTCAGCCCTTCCTGTGTGAGAAAAAGCAATGACCCCAAAGACTCCTTAAATTTATGTTAAATAAATATTTCCTTAGAGAAAGCTAATAGTAGTAGTAGTAGTACTAGTAATAGTACTGTATAGTCACTTCTTTCTCGCTCATGCTCTATAGCGCTTTTCCTGTACAGGGTCATGGAGGACCTGAAGCAGCCTATCTCAGGGGACTCAGGGCAGTAGGCAGGGTACAGGATGCCAGTCCATCATTGGGCACATGCATGTTGCCTTATGATTATGATAATGATGATGATTATATTATGTTATGAAGTCCCTGCAAAGCATTAATTTGAAAATCTGAGATTTGCCTCGCATCAGAAACTGCGTGAGCTGCTGTTATAAAATATTCATCACCTACTGATCAATCAGTATTACAAATTCAGTAGTGATGTGGTGTATTATCTAATGTCTAACCCCATATACTGAGTGGTAACCAAAGAAAATAAGGTTAGACTTAAAAACAGCTACTCTGAAGGGGGAAAAAAAATCTCTAAACAGTAAAAGAAAGCGTATTCTAGTAAAATTCAGGGTTGAGAAATATTAATAAAACCCTTTGAAAAAAAAAGTGCTGAACATTACCATGTTCAGAATCTATTTTTATTTTGGAAGCAGATACACTCAGTTCCCTAGGAGACCATTATCAATGGACGAGGTTATCTGCTTTGATAAATTTTTAATAGAAAAGCTGTTTTCAGTGGTACTAAAGCACAGAAAACAAGTGAAACTATTCGCTAAAATGCTCAAATCAGCATTGTCCTTGCATTTAAATGTCTTGAAAGTATCTTATCTTTTCCATTATGGCACAGATAGCATGTCTTTAGAATATTGGAACAAGTGATAAACCTGTAACCTTTATTTTCACATTGCATGAACAGATATAATCTCAAGCCATGTTCAAAAGGTCATGACCATACTGTACAATTCTGCACTGATACATGCTGGATACAGGAGTCAGGAACACATACACACACACACATACACACACACACACACACACACACACATATACACACACATATACACACACATACACACACACACATACACACACACACACACACACACACACACACACACACACACACACACACACACACACACACACACACACACACACACACACACACCTGCATATCAATTTATACATTTTCTCATTGTCAGACAGTGGTATTAAGGGATGATTATCAGCTGAATGATGTATATAATACAGTCAATGAAGTGTGCAGTTTGCTCATCAAACATGAAATTCAGCCTGCAAGACATATTTCAATTCGGATACAATGCAATAAGGTAAAACAAAGACAGTGGATCATGACCTGCATTAATTGGGACAAAGCAATTCCCGTCTATCATGTTAGGCTACTATCTTAGAATATAGGACACAGAATAGGTGGCATGATATGATCTTAGTATCATTAGGGCAACCAAAATGTCAGTAGTGGAAGGTTTTCTAAAGATTTGTGGTCAGTCTAATGTTTGGACACACCGTGTTTTTTCTTTATTTGTATTATTTTCAACATTGTACACGGATACTAAATACACATATGGAATTTTGTTGTTGAAAAACTGGGGTTAAACACCCCAGAATATTGTGTGTTTTATAATATTTTAGACTGTCCAAAGTGTTTGCATTAAGTTTTGATGATAGCTTGGCATTCTCTCATTTGATTTACCATATAGTCAGCTGGAATGATTTTCAATTCACAGTTGTGTCTTGTCAAGTGTTAATTTGTGACTTTTTTTTCTTTTAGACCAAAATTTGTAGGGACATGCCATCCCATCTGGTTTGCAATTAGTTGGACCATCATTTGTGTTCCAACAGGACAATGACCTCAAACACACCTTTAGGTCATATGAGTTATTTTTAGCTATTTCCTTCTTGGGGAAAAAAAAATGGAAGAGCTATTTTTCCAAATATGAGAGTGATGTAGTGCTGCATCCGATGACCTGGCCTCCACTATCACCCGATATAAATCCACCTGAGATGGTTTGGGATGAGTTGGACCAGAAAAGGCGCAAAAGCAGCCGGGAAGTACTCAATATCTCTGGGAACTGCTTCAAGATTGTTGGTAAACCCTTTCAGGTGACTACTTGGCTGATGGAAAGAATGCCAAAAGTATAAAAAGGTAAGACTGCATTCTGATGCATTTAGAGCATTTACTTATTACTAACTGTTAGTTTTCTGGTTTACTAATTTGTTCATTTTTGGAAATGAATGGCAACAAAATTTATTCAAAATATTGTGAGCAGGTACAATCAAAAATAATGACTGTACATGCAAGATAATAAATAACAACAACGACAACAAAAACAACAACAACACACATTTCTGGTCTTGTTATCAACTTGCAGAATCTTAAGTCTCAGTATGTTCCGAGTAATATTCATCCTTCTTACACTGCATTACACAACAATGTTGTTGATTGTCTTTCTACAGCTACAGTTCTGGTCAGAAGCATACACTGAATAGCCTGAATATGAATGTAACGGCAACATCGGGCATGCAATATATCTTTTGAATTTTTTCTGGGACAGAATGATTGCGCAACAAACATCTTTAATAGAAGAAATCTCTAAGATGTCTGAGCCAATGTTTCATTTATTCCTATTTCTTTCTTCTATATTGACACAAGGGCAACAATATACATTACATACAGGGTCAGAAATATACATACACCCACTTAGATGATTAAATCAATGCCACTGAAAGTCTGAAATGCCTACTCATTTGCCAAGCCCATGGCCTCTCAATTTGTTAGTGATAATTTTGGACTATATTTTGTAGCTCCTCTATGCCAACATAAAGAGATTTTGTTTGACAGCACTTACTGGATTGACTGACTCACAGTACAATGGGAAGCTCCAATTAAATCTCAGAAGGAGAATGGTAGAGAATGATTCTGGGAGACATATTTAAAAAAGTAAAGAATCCAAGACGCGTTCAAACAACTGTAAGTAGGTAAAAATTATGTGGAGGTGCAATGATTTAATTGTCAAATCCTCAGATGAGATTAAATTAGTTTGCATGGTCAGGAACAACCCAGGAACCACCAAGACACAGATGTACTATGAACCGGAAACTAGTTTAAGCCCCCGGTCAAAAATAAACACCTTTAAGTTTGATAAAAAATTGAAGTTAACCACATAGACAAAGTAAAAGCCCTTTATGTTTGGAATAGTAAAAACGAGGGACTCAACCCCAATGCCACTCAACCATCTGTTAAGCCTGGTGGTCGGCTGTTTTTTAGCCAGTGGTTGAAAACAGGACAATGACCCCAATAAAACATCAAAGCAGTTTCTGGAATAGATTAAACAACCTAACTTTAAGCTTATAATTTCTCAACTCTTTCAAAAATGTGTGAACCTTGTTTAAAAATTTTGTCTATACAAATACTTTTTTTTTTTTATATATAATTACAATTTAATTGCATAGCACTTTACAATAGACTTAACAATGATCATTGTCGCAAAATAGCTTTACAGAATCAAAAGAAAATTATGGAAATGTGTATAAAATATATATAAATCAGAATTATGAGTTTGTCCCTGATGAGCAAGCCCTGGGTGGCAAGGGAAAACTCCCTGAGATGGCAAAAGAAAGAGACCTTGAGGGGAACCAGGAGAACATCCTCATTTGGGTGAAATCAACAAATTTAACTGAAAACAATGAATTCTGCAAAGATATGTAGTCAAAAACTTGTTGATAGTTACCAAAAGTATCCGCTGAAGATCATGCTTGCTAGGGGGCATTCAGCTAAATAATAGGTGTGCTCTTTGTATATTTTTAAGCCTGTATTGATTTCAACAATGCTAAAATACATTCAAACTAGTGTGCCAAATTATTGATTTTTTTTTTCACTGATGCATGTTATATAATCATTCATACAATCGCAAAGTCCAACATTGCCATGATGTTAATTTAGAGGGTATGTGCATACATCATAACGTGTTATTTTCTACTTAACCACAAATAAGAAGTGGAACTTTTTTATGAACTTATGATAATAGTAATGAGCTAATCTGCTAATCTGTGTTTTTGTACCGAGAAATGTATATTTATTTATTTATTTATTTATTTTTAATTGTTAACAAGCATGAAAGCACAAATGAAGGTCAGCTACCAGACATTTTAACTTAAGTTCAGTCTCCGTCTTGCTTTGTCTTTGTAAAAAATAAAATATTTTAGAGAACACATAAAGGAAAAATAAAACTCTGAAAATATTTAATAGGTTTGTGATCTTTACAAGGCGGCACTGTGGTGTAGTGGTTAGCAGGGTCCGGGCTCGATTGCCGTCTCTGTGTGCATGGAGTTTGCATGTTCTCCCCGTGCTTGGTGGGTTTACTCCGGGTACTCCGGTTTCCTCCCACATTCCAAAGACATGTAGGTTAGGTTAATTGGCATTCCCAAATTGCCCGTAGTGTGTGAATGAGTGTGTGAGTGTGTGTATGTCTGTGTGCCCTGCGATGGATTGGCACCCTGTCCAGGGTGTACCCTGCCATGTGCCCTAAGTCTCCTGGGATAGGCTCCAGGCCCCCTGTGACCCTGAATACAGGATTAAGCGGTATAGATGATGAGTGAGTGAGTGAGTGAGTGAGTGATCTTTACAGTCTTATACCATTAACAGATCTCACTTATACAAGTTATAGTTTTTATTTTAGCCAAAATGTCAAAGTGTTGATGTCTCAAATCTCAAAAGAAGAGGATCTTCACATTTCATGCTAAACTTTAACACTATTTTAGCCAATTATTATTTTTTATGTAGCTTGTGATAAATGGTACTGTGAAATTCAACAACCCAAGATTTTACCACAGTCGTCTATTTATTAATATAGGAGACTGTGGGGACTTTGCTAGTGATATAGTCCCTTAGATACTGTATATGTATTTCCTCGACACCAGGAAACCAAGAACGCTATTCACAGGGTCAGAAGGCTCCTGGTATTAAAGAGCCAAAAGATACTTTCTTCAGACTAGATGTCTGAGATCATGATAAACTACCCAAAAGTAAATCCACAACACCTTTTAAAGTAATCTGCCAGATAGCCGATGGCACTAGGATCAATACATCATGGTGGAGCCATAGCATATAAAAGTTTTGTGAAAAGACAACACTTTTAATTCATACATACAGTACATATACAGTATTGGGAGTCCACCTCAGAAAACTCTACTAGATGACTGACCAATCAGCACATAAAAAATTATCATGGCCTTCTGTAATTTATATATACAGTATATATAAAATGTTTGTTTTATTTGTTTTATTTACTTTCATTCAATGTACATATTTTCATTGCAAGGAAGTTCATTAATGAATTTATTCATTCATTCAACTTCTATACTGCTTATCCTGATATCATGAGGCAGGGTACAGCCTCGATCAACTGCCAGCTGGGCGCACACACACACACACACACACACACACACACACACACACACACACACACACACACACACACACACACACACACACACACAGAGAACATGCAAACTTCATGTACACAGACCCGTGGCAGGAATCGAACCCCAACCCTGGAGATGCAAGGTGACAGTGCTAACCCCTAAGCCACTGTTTTACCTGTATGGGAGGTGAATTTCTTCCTTGAAAAAAACTCAATAATATAAATCAGGAAACTTATATTCATTGGCAATTTGGCCAATGGATATCCATCTACCGGGAGATTCAATTAACAACCTCAGAGAGGTGTTTTTAACCTCATAACCTAAGATGTTTCATGTGAGGTTCACTAAAGAATTGTATACATTGAGATACTGATGATCCCTGGTGAAATTAACTCTACTCAAGCCATAGACGGGTCACCAGCACAATTCCAATTGAAATCTGTCTACTAGATTCATGAGACTCTCATTGTGATCTCTGCAGATGCTGAGTCAGTGCCATGAGTAGACAATGAACTATGTACAGTAGCACTGAGTCATATAACCCTCTTTCTTTCTGTGATCTCCATTTTTGCCTTTACTGACTGGTCACTGAACAAGGAGAGAATATTAAAAACAGAACCGACTGTAACTATTGAGCTAAAAACTGCGTAACTGTCCTTTGTTACTATACCTACATTTTATTTCAGTGCCAGGTTAGACTATTGACTGCAAAAGCTAACTTTAATTTGGCTAGGCATCGTAAAAAAATTTAAAGCAAGGGTAAATATTGTTTTTTTAAATGTGCATATTTTGTTTCTGAGTAATTTATTGTTCGTCTGCGTAAGATTAGTCATGCATATTACCCATAAAATTACAGATTAAATGATATTTAGTGTAGTTGCTTAAAAATTGTAATTATGTTTTTTTCTTTGCAGTAATAAAATTTGAAAACGTGATGAGAGCATAATTTGATCAAAGATTTATTAAAAACATCTCAACATTTTTTCTTTTTAAAACTTGAGTGCATTTAAATTGATTTACTTTTGCAAGTACATTTTTGGTTGAATCCTTCCAATTTAATTACTTAAGAGTTTGACACATTATATTTTCTTCAATTAAGCAACATTTCTCAACTTTTTTCACCCATTCATGCAATTTGTTAGTGTTGACAAGGTAGTTTAGCTGTAGTCCGTTTGGTAAGTAGATCAACTATTGCTTAAAGGTATTTTAAAATCCCAAGTGGCACAGCAATGAATAAATTTCAGGTATACTGTAGATGAGAAAATGTGCTAAAGAAAATCACTGCATGGTTTGTACAATTAAATAGATATGAGACACACTCACACATTTTCACTGGATGTTAGATAAAATAAGACAATCTGTCATTAACAAATATGGCCATTTTAATAGCATTAACATGCACTGAAACTTTTGCTTCTTTAAAAAAATTCTTTCAGCTGTTTCTGTGAGGTTGTTGCCACAGCGGACGCATTCAACCAAAAAAGAATAAAATAACATGCTAGTAATTGGAAATAATAAAATTATTTTTATTAAACCTACTATTCAGTTTCTCCTCCTTTACTTAACCTGCAGGACTTTACTGACTCTCACCTCAATATCCAATGAACATTGTTAAAAGCGCTATATAAATAAAAAAAATATCCCTAATCTCAGACTGCAGCGACCTAGCTACAGTAGATTCCTTCACAATCCTGACAACTTCATCCTCTTCCTCAACTTAGCAAATAAAATGTGTTTAAACAAACTAAGGGGTGCTTTCCTTTGACATCTGTGGCACTTAAATGCAGAGGAATCCAGATGGACAGGTGGCTTTATTAAACTTTTATAAACATGAGTATAACGCAATTATTGTGTAAAATAGTGTGATTTGACGCATATATATTGAGCTGTGCTACATGTGTTATGTTCACCACCCACGAATAGGCATTTGGACCTGTCATAAAATATTTCATAATATCCACCCAACCTACGCCTCTGCTGCTGTTCATTCAGCTGGTTATCCAATTGTCATTTCTCTCTGTTATCATAAGTGCATTTGTAGATGATATATTTTCCATTCTTATACAATAATACATTTGCTATAGAGATAATGCAAATCACTCTTATTACTTATTTTATTGATATTACCTAATACTGATTTTTTTCTTTGTCTGCTAGACTGGTGCACTGTGGAATGTTGTATATGTAAACACGAAAAAAAAAAAAAGTTGATCGATTCCTGAGCCCCAACAAATTATGAAATGAAGGCATAAAACAGAAGACTTCAAGCACAATACAGTGATGAGACTGTTAAATTGCATCAGTTAAACATTTGAATGTTGCAAATGATTTAAAGGAGGCCACATGTCTGTGAATAAGGATCCTGGCTGAGGTGGCTCAGAGCCCACTGCAGTCATTCTCATGAACATTCAGTGAGCAGAATGCCTAAAGAGACTCCACTTGGACATTAAAGGAACTTGGCTGGG
This sequence comes from Clarias macrocephalus, assembly GCA_011419295.1. NCBI lineage: Eukaryota > Metazoa > Chordata > Actinopteri > Siluriformes > Clariidae > Clarias > Clarias macrocephalus. The sequence continues at coordinate 86,071 of JAAGKR010002141.1, forward strand.
AGTTACTGTCTCATCTCTGTACAAACCTGACTTTTGTGCCAAGTCATTTCCACATGTTTGGGCCACGAATGGAGTTCCTGGGAGGCCAGCTTTTCAGATGTGGAGCAGGCAACCCCATCATGGGTCTGGCATAGTGAGAAATCTTTCTACCTTGATGGTATACAAGTACTAGTATAATGCTGGGATAAGGGAATAAGTGTAGCCTTGGATTATATAGAGAAATAAAGGTAGTTTTTATTCTCATGATAGTGTTCTGTTATTTTGCACAATGAAAACGTCCCCTTGTAATTTAGCAATGAATTTTTGTTAAGATGTACACTACATGACCACATCAACAGTGTGCTATGAGACTTTTTATACTAACCTGAAGAAGATGCATGTGACTCTTTCTTCCTTGTGCAATGCAGCCATCTACTGGATCGTATGATTGCTGCTGCAGTTCTTATTTGTTTTAATACATTAAACATTAAAATCAGCAGGCATGCTAAACCATAAATTAGACATGGTGTTTGTTTGTTTTACATTTTAGTAATTTATTGCACATGAATAAAAAAATTATCATGCATCACTTATGGCAAAGGTAACTGTTCGTACCAGGTATCACACAAAAAACACCTAATCAAATTGTGTACTATTAAAGAATATTTAGCTAAATCCCTACCTCCAGAACTTACTTTTATTTTATAAGGCATGGTCTAGTTCCCTTTTCTATTTAATTCAGATACTTTTGAATAACAGATTAGGCTATCTACTGTAAATACCACTGTAGTGAAATTCACTAGATCAAATGCTGGTGTCCTAAATTTAAACAGCTATACGGAGTACTTATCAATCCTGTAGTAGTTGTAGGATTAGGTTAATACACAAATTATTTGATTTTTAATTTTATTATTATATTATTTGTGTAATAAAGACAAAATGGCAAGACATGCAAAGCACATTATGTACACTCATAGAAAAAATATCATTAGAAAACCCAGAGGCCTGGCCAAGAGTTCTATTAAAACATTATCATTATTAACCCCCTTGTGGTTATCACAGATCAATATGAACTAAAATGTAAAAAATCTAAATAAAAAAAAAAATTGTAATGTGTCTAACACTTTTCTAATTAACTGGATTTTTTGTATTTGTTATTTTTCAGTAGAAAATACAGCATAAATACAGATTTTTTTTTTTTTTAAGTATATACATGCATGCTTTGATAATGTCAATCTGGATGAGTGCTGGGACACATGAAATCATCCAGAATTAACTGCCCAAATGGAGTAGTTGATTATAAAAGAAGAAGCAATCTTCACAGATTTCATTTAGCACCATCGCTAATTTTCTAAACAGCAATAAGATAGCAGTCGTGGAAATTTCCCAGAGACAGATGGCACTCCTCTGCGCTTGTTAGTACATTAATGACACATTTATACTTAAGCAGTACCATGTCGGAAACCAAAACTTTGGGTCAATTATTTAAGTAGTAAACATAATGTCTCTTTCCCATCACTTTCCCACTGAAGAAAATGCGTTAGACCTCTCAGTGAAGCAGTGCTATAATGTGACTAAATACTCATCAGCAACAACTCTAACACCGCGACCAAGTAAGTTGAATAAAATTGTTTATCAGTTATATACCAGTAAACTGGTGGCAGGATCATCGGCACCTACGGCTCCTGTGGGGAGCAAAAGCTAGCCTATCAGGCCCAATCCCATAGAAAAGTTAATGTAGCACAAGTTGCTGAAAAAAAAATAAGCATCCAAATGTCCCAGATCACAATCTGACTGAGCATCCATGGGGCACACCAGACTTGGCAGACACCCTTATTCAGTGTAACTTATATTTTTATCTCATTATACATCTGAGCAGTTGAGGGTTAAAGACATTGCTCAAGGGCCCAACAGTGGCAACTTGATGCTGGGGTTTGAATTTGGGACTTTCCTGTCAGTAGTCCAATGCCTTAAACACTAAGCTACCCCTGACCCAAACAAGTCTTATCCACATAGACCCCACCCTGCAACCCACAGCAACCTAAAAATTTGCCATTAACATCCCAGTGCCAGACACCACAGCACACCCCCATTCGTCTTGTGGAGTTATGTCCCAAGGGGTCAGAGCTGCTCAGGTGGCACAAGGGGAAACCATAGCTGATTGACGTAGTAATGAGATACAAGGTTGAATAATAATAATAATAAAAATAATAATAATAATAATTCTTATTATTATTATAATAAAAACAAGCCGAGATTATTGTCTAATGTTTGATTTCAGTTTCTATCAAACCAGCACTTGATGGAATAAATATAGCTGTAAGCCTCCCCCGCTTGGTGGGTTTCCTCCAGATACTCGAGTTTCCTCCCACAGTCCAAAGACATGCAGATTAGACTAACTGGTGTTCCCAAATTGCCCGTAGTGTGTGAATGAGTGTATGAGTGTATGTGTGTGCCCTGCGATGGACTGGCACCCTGTCCAGGGTGTACCCACCCTCGTGCCCTAAGCCTCCTGGGATAGGTTCCAGGCCATTTTTATCCATACAGGATAAAGTGGTATATAAGGACAAAATCTTAAATTCAATACACAAAATGGAATGATGAAGTGAGCCACGCAGCCAATCTCCAAAAATCTTGACACACAAAATGCAACCTTGTTTGGTATCCTTACATTGATAAACCTTAGACGTTTCACTTTCAATTTTAGGCCTAATTACCACCTAATATCACAACCAGCCATGACTGTTTCCATTTCAATGTATTTGCCCCTAAGAGGTTAAGACAAATGTAAATTTAAAGGGACTTTACAAAATGTTCGCATTAATTTACCTCGGATCACATAATTTGTCCACATTTATTGGTCTCAAATGTTTTAGGATTGTTGATTAATCCACCTTTATTCAATATTAACAATATATGTTAAACGAGTAAGAATAAATTTACGCTCATGAATCATGCAGGATGAATTAATCATACCATGCTGTATGATGTCATGAAGGTGTATGTAAAATAGCTGCGTAGCTTTTTTAAACAGCTAACTACTTAAATCACAGTTATATGTGTAAGATATGCACAAATCAAAAAATGTACTGTGTAACGGGTACTGCTTGCGGGACGAAAGATAGGCATGAATAGCAGAGGTGAAGGTGATCAAAAGGGTTTTAATGAGACAAGACAAGGAACCAAAGGAACAGACATATACTTGAACCAGGATAAACTAAACATGACAGACTAACCAGACTAGACATTACCAACAGACAGAGACAAACAGGCCAGGAGACAGACAAAGGTCAGGAGAACACGGAGCCAGGAGAACACGGAGAAAGGAAGAATATGGAGCTAGGAAGAACATGGAGAACAAGGAGAACACAGAGCCAGGGAGAACACAGAGTCAAACAATATACCACAACAAACAGGAACCTTAGAAGAACAGAGAACAAACAGTAACCCAAAGCACTAATTAGCAACCTCAGTTCAGGTGAGCGCCACATCACCTGACTGAGGTGCATTCTGGGACATGGAGTTTTACACAAAAGAACACAAAGAAAACAGAAAACACAAAGGAAGTCTCTGGGCGCTTTGGCGCCCTCTAGGGGTGATCCCTGACATACTGCATCTTGTGAATGTAAATAACCACAGACTCTCTTAGAATTAATGTTCAGAGTAATAAAAATATCATTAAGGCTGAAGCATTTTAAAGATTAATTCATTAATTACTTTTTTTTCTCCAATGATATAGGCTAATGGTGATTATTTATAAATAAACTAAACAATGCATTTTTGTCAGATGCAAACAACTGCAAAATAAAATGCATCCATTTAATTTGAACCAAAAAGTTTGTGACTACTTTATCACAAACTTGCATTGCCGGTCTTAGCCTTTGTAAAGCCCTAAGCCAAAAATTTCTTTCCCCTCTTTTATTAATTAACTGAACCAGTTAATTAGTCCATGATTCTATTTAGGACAAGTCTTCAGCCTGATAGGCAAGAACTAATTAGCGAATAGAAGCCCTGTTTTGTGCACAGGGAGAACTACAACATATGCCACATGTTGTCTTAATACTTTTGGCCACCACTGGGTGAAACATAAAAGCATCATTATGATATGACTAATTTTTGTACTGTAAGTTACAAAAAAAATTACACTTTGGTTAGCAGGACATGAACATATCAAAAGAAGTAAATCAGATTGTATGTGCTGGTTTTATGTTGTCTAAAAATAAAAATTTTATTTATGTCAATTTATTTCATGCAGGAAATAAATAAAATTCTAAATAAGTCAAAGAAATTTCCTGAGGTACTACATGTGCTATGCATATCCCAGGAGTAGAGTAACTACAGCAGCCCCAAACCTGTCTTTAACGCCTGTCATGAATGTAATTATTTACAGTACATAGGCAAAAGTAAAATTTTGGGCACTTTCAAGTAAACTTCAAGTAAACTTTAAGTAAGTCATCTTTCTATGTACTTTGGTTGTTGACCAAAATTGCAAATGAAGTTGGTTCTCTTAGCAGATTATCAGTGTTGTACACATTTGACATTTTGCTGCCAAAGTTTCACAGGTATATTGCAATGTTTTGAATTAAACATTGTGGCTGCCTTTAAATAAAATGGCATCATGTCATCTCTTTATTATACCTCCATGTGTGAAACAATAAAAATTAACTGAACAATTACCTGAAACTTAGACTGATTAGCAGGTCAAGACTTTTATTTTTATATCTTTTTTTTTGCATTCCATTAAAAAATGTGTGTTTAAATGTTTAAATAATTGTTTAAACATATTATTTTTCTTCTTTACTTAAAAAAATGTTTTATCAACGAAGATAAAAAAAATATCTTAAATCTGAAAGGTATAAATATAAAGAACAAAGTGCATTGAGAACTTTTTCTTGAGTAATATTTTACCTAGAGCATCTACACTTTTTTTAATTACAAGATTTGTGTACTGTACTTTGTCCACTCCTGTGCGCTTAAGGACAGCAGCTTTTTTTTTCTAAGCATAAGCATCTAGAAAATCAGTCAGGAAGTTAGAAAGAAAGCGGTTTGATACAAAGGTCAAGAAAACAGTTCAAGTGGGAAAGAGAAGCAAGGGAAACAATGCTTCGAAAAGCAACGATAAGAAAAAGACATTAAAATTTATCATGTCAACATATTCAAAAAACCTATCCTGTTTTTTTTTTGTTTTGTTTTGTTTTTTGTTTTTTTAACAAGATGCAAGATGATCAATCAATACTCACAAAATTTTAAACCAGAAATTTGGGTCAAATCACAAGTTCTGTATGTTTTTTTTTTCTTTTTTTTTTCTAAATCCTTATACACCCGTGTATTCATTAAGGGCTGGATGAATATCTGGTCTCACTTGTATCTGAGAACTGAGCAACATGAAAAAAGTGCCATGTACAGAGAAAGTGCTAATGCATGTTTTTTAGGAGTCTATAAAACAGATATTAGAAACTTATTCAGCTCTAAGCAAATGTCAGCACTACATGAGCAAGTCGGAAAAAGATGGCAGGCTCTAGAATGTGTGATTATAGTTATCACACATTGGGTCACAGTGGGTCTAAATTGAGTTTTATCTATTGGGCTCACGAGTGTGAGACAACATTTTAGTTTGATAACTAATGATCATTGTAACTTTTTGGAACATATATTACTTCTTAGAAAGTATGATGTGTGTATAAAATATATATAGCTGCATTCAAAACTACATGACTCTGGGGTAGAGGAGAAACAGTGTCCCTTGTTCCCCTGCTGTCAAAAACCATAGACCGTACAGTTGCTGAAACTACTGTACAGTATCGGTCAAATGATCAAAGAGAGTATTGTAAAGGAAGTCAAGGGAGCTGGTAAGTTTTTGGTACAGCTTGACACAACACAAACCTATCTTCTAAGTAACAATGCTCTGTAATCCTCAGGTACGTCACTGATGCTGCCAGTAAGAGGCTTATTGCTGCTGTTGACTGTGATAAAACAACAGAGGTGGCATTTGTGAAGTCGTAGCTTCTGGAGAATGTTAAAATAAACATGAATAAATGTGTTGCCAGTGCAATTGATGGAGCTACAAACATACAGGGTAAATATCAGGGCTTCTCCTCATTGTTATTTGAGAAAGCAAATCAGTTGCATAGTTGGCGTTATGCACACATCCTTTATCACACATCCTGTTGTCAGACTCTACTCTGGTTGGCATGCAAAGTGAAACATTTGTTTTCCTGTGTTAAATTATGACTGCATACATGAATCATGGAAGAGTGGAAAGAAGAAAGCCACTGTTGAAAGAAAGCTATAAGAAGTCCCGTTTGCAGTTTGCGACAAGGTATGCGGAATTGCAAACGGGACTTCTTATGGCTTTCTTTCAACACTGGCTTTCTTCTTGCTACTCTTCCATAAAGGCCAGATTGGTGCACAACTAATTGTTGTCCTGTGGACAGATTCACCCACCTGAGCTGTGGACCTCTGCAGCTCTTCCAGAGTTACTATGGGCCTCTTGGATGCTTCTTTGACATGTCATGGCCATGTCCTGGTAGGTTTGCAATTGTGCCATACTCTTTCCATTTTTGCATGGTGGATTGACCGGTGCTCCGTGAGATGTTCAAAGCGTGGGATTTTTTTTTTTATAACCTAATCTCGCTCCAGCCCCCCTGGCTTTAAACAGGAAGTTGAACAAAATGCACAACAGGTGAAGAAGTCGCTTAAAATAGAGCATTGTTATCTGCCTTCAGATAATACCCTAACCACAAGGGACAGTGTGCATCTCATTTGTTCAAAAAGTAAAGCGTACAACTCATATAAAATGTGCAGTAAAGCTGTCCATATTTTCACCTTTTTGCTGAAGGGGTGGATTTTCCCACCTATCGCAGCAGAGCCAGACATACTTCGGTCAATAAATTGATTCCCCTGCTATGCTTGTACAATGGGACAAAGACAGAAGTCCAGTTAAATGGCCTAGTCAAGCTATAATCAACAGCCCGACTTAACTGTGCATGTAATCGTACTGACTCACTGTGAGGTTGAGATCCAGGATGGTCTGCCAGAAAGAAAGAATGAGAGAAGAAAGCTGTGGCAGGTAAATTGGCATCAGATGAGAACCCAGAGAACCCTGAGTATGAGGTAGCAATCAATTTAATTTTGGACAGAGGGGCAGAAAACATCAGGTCTCTGTTTGAATCAAACGAAACACAGATTTTGCTTACATACCGTAGATCCAAAGTACTTTGCTGACAAAATGGAGGAAATGTACTCAGAAAACAGTCTCAGAAAGCCTCAGCAGGTATTTAATCAAGTTTGATGATAGCTGAGCGACTCAAAGCTGAATTAAGAAGCCTAGCAGGACAATGTGAACCCCTGAAGCTGCCCCCCTTCACAAGGATACAATCTCAGAGATGACGAGCTTGATGAAGATAATGGATGATGAAGAATTCTGTCAGTCACCCAAGCAGGCTGTGAGAGGAGCTTTTCAGCAAATTAAGTTCTTCAAGAATAGATTACGAAGCACCATGTCAAAAGACCATCTGGAGGCTTTTATGTTGATGACAACTGAGAGGAAACTCTTGAAGGGCCTGGACGGTGTTGATGTGACAGACCATAAACCAGAAAGTGTGTTGTTGTGCTGCTCCTGACAACTTGAGGTAGGTTTTGCTTAGTCCTCCTTTGCATTAGAAAGTTAGTATCTGACTCCATGTTGTAGGTTTGTAGGATAAAACAGTGGCACATTCCAATTGTTACATTTCTCAATTTTTATTTATTTTTTTTTTTGTTATTTCAGAATTTTGGAAATTTGAAGGAAAGTCACAAATTTTATGCAGTCAATCCATTTGTCAATCAATCAATTAATAAAATTTAAGTAAACAAACACATTGTGTTTTACTGTTTAGCATTGGATTAGTTTTTTCTGTATGTGTGAAAACAACATTGTTTGTGTGTGGTTGTCTGGATTTACCCTAAACCAGGGCTACTATAATGGACATCAAGAGTCCAAAATCTATGATGAGTAATCAGCTACGTGATGCACATGCAAGGGAGATCCACCTTTCAGATTTCTCCCCTAGCCTGTTACAGTATGTTCTGTTGACTGAATCTGTTGTTTTTGTAATATTTTGACAGTTTTGCATTTGTTGAAAATGATTAGGTTTTATTTTATTACGTTTAATTACATGTCATAATTTTTGTTGTGTGAACACATAAACATGAGTGTGAAAGATATATCTTAACCTAATACAAACAATACAAATTAACAAATAGTTTTTATTTATTTATTTATTTATTCAATTAATGATTCATTGATTGACAAACATGCTGTCAGTTTGAATAACAAATTCCCTGCTGATTTTTTTTTAAGCCAGTAACTGCCTGTAAGTTTGTGTAGCATAACTCTTCCGTTCTTTTCACCTTGATATTGACATATTAGCCATTGATTCATCTGTATTAAAAGTAAGCTTTCGTGACCAAAGCCAGTAATGCTGGGTAATTCCTATTCCATAAAAATTTCTATGTCTAACCACTAACACATTCAACACAATGGAAGCAAGACAAGGTAACCCAGTTTACATGATCAGTCAGAAACCAAAATTAAACCGTGAATTAACTTTAACTGTGCAGAAGATGATAGGAGGTGTTGTATATACAGAGTTCAAAACATAATGCTGTTGGCAGTGGGGCAGGAAGATAAGGAAATGCTCACAGCCGTGCTTCAAGCCACAATGGCATTTTTAATAGAGCTGGGTGGAAGACCTCCGCAGATTCCAGGGTTGCCAGATACAGCTGAGAGTTTCCATCCCCCAAACTATTAAAACCTGCAAAAAATGCAGATAAAATCACCCATAATATTTGGTCAATGGTTAGTTCAGTATTCTAACAGACACAATTACTTGGCAGTCTAACACTCAGGTGACAAGGGGTATTCTACTGCTAACTGGAGTGTTATGAAATAATTTTCATACAATAATCTGACAGTTGTGAGGACATTAAATAAGTAACAATACATTTCAAACACATATTGAATCTGAGCTTTAACGATACAATTTTCTGGATGGCCAGAATCAGTTTGTCTTTTCTTAAATTCTCCAGAAAAATAAATAAATAAATGATTCTCCCTTCAGTGCATTTATGAACCTTAAACAATCTTCTAAAGTGAAATGAATTCATTTTCTGTTAGATACCATTTTATTATATTTTTAAAAAATGTCTTGAATTTCTTTACTACTCTCTTTTTTTAATTCTATTGTTTTATGTTAACGGGTCTTAACAACATGTCATTTTTTTACTCTGCCCTTATTCATTTAACAAAATGAAGCCAAAACCATGCAACAAGTTCCCCCTTACTGCTTCCACAGGGTTGAGGAGGGTAAATTGAAGACAGGTGCTGATAATCATTAGCCCTTGCTTAATTGATGATCAGGAGGTGTGCAGACCTCTATAAAAGCAAATATTTTAGTAGTTTGATTGTCCAAAGCATTCAGGTGTATTAACGCAATGACACAAGGACAAGACATAAGCAAATTGTCCTAGAGAAGCAATTGCATTAAGTAGCCTTAATGCTAACCCTCATACCCACTGTTAACCACAGCGGTAGAGGGGTGATAATTTGGACTTTTTGTTGCAGCCGCAGAACCTGGGCACCTTGTAGACACTGAGATGACCATGAACTCCCCTGTATACCAGAGTATTATTGTCATGTACGAGGCTGAACGGGGTGAATCAAAGCACGGATAATGACTGTAACGTGATCCGGGGGCGTGGTCGGGAAGCGTAAGCAGGGGTCTAACACTGTGAAATCAGTCCGCGAAATGTCAAAACCAAAACGCGAAGCAAGAGCCGTAGTCAAAAGGAAAGCGCAAGATCAAAAAACGAGAATACACTGGAGCGAGGAAAACGAAACCAAAACAAGAGACAGAAGCCGTAAATCAAGGGGAGAAGCGTGGGTCGAAACCGGAAGATCAGATAGCGGAGCAAACAAACCAAATTGAAAGGCGAAAATCAGGAATGAGAAAAAACAAAGCGAGGTTGTAAACGTGAAGACAATGAAAGTAAACATGAGAGAATCACGGTATAAACACACAGGATAATCCAGCGATTTAAGCAGCACGCAGCGCATGCTTAAATTACTGGAGTAATCAGTGGAGGAGATGTGTCAGGTGCGTCGGCGGGGCGGAAACGGGGCGTGGGAAAGAATACATGAGGGGCTGGGGAAAACACATGAGCATGCGAGTAAAGTGACAGCATGGGAAAATAGTAAATAAATAAATAAACAAACAGGTCGTGGGAAAGACGTGACGCATGACAGTATCCCACCGCCCCCTTATGAATGCCTCTGGGCATTAGGACGGGAAGCCTCGGTGAAGCGTTTCTGAAAGTCCGATATGAGGTTGGGGTCTAGGACAAACTTGGAGGGAATCCAGCTTCCAGGCAAAATAACCTTCCCAGTCTACCAGGTACTGGATGCCTCTACCTCGGCAGTGAGCTTTCAGAAGTCGGCGGATGGTATAGGCTTCACCGCCTTCAATGATACGCGGAGGAGACAGAGGGTGGGTTGGGGGACTTAATGGGCTTGAAGCGAGACGGCGTAGTTGGGACACGTGGGAGGTCGGGTTGATTCGCTGCATGGTTGAGGGGAGCAAGAGCTTGACAGCGCAGAGGTTAATAACCTTTGTAATCGTGAAAGGGCCTTTCCGGGAGATGGTTTTGAGAGAAAGATCCCTGGTGGAGAGCATAACCCTTTGTCCTATTCTATATTTAGGGGCCCTGGGAGCATTTACAGTTTGCTTGTTCCCTGTAGGACTTGCTGAGTCGTAGCAGGGTCTTCCTGGCTTGGGCCCAACCTGACATTCTGCTCCTGAGATAGGTTGGTATCCCATGCAGCACTAGAAAGGGGACAGACTGGTAGATGATGAGGTCTGGGAGTTGTGGGCATACTCAACCCAAGGTAGGAACTTGCTCCAAGAGGTAACATCCTTAGCGTCCATACACCTCAGGGCAATTTCGAGGGACTAATTATTCCTCTCAGTCTGACCGTTAGATTGAGGGTGGAAACCAGAGGACAGGCTGGGAATGGCCGCAATCAGCTTACAGAATGCCTTCCAAAACTGAGAGGTGAATTGTGGGCCCCGATCTGAGACAATGTCCATAGGCAGACCATAGAGCTTGAACACGTGGTTAATCATGAGTTTGGCAGTTTCCTTGGTGGATGGTAGTCTTGGTAGGGAAATAAAGTGGGCAGCTTTAGAGAACCAGTCCACCACGGTCATGATGCAGGTGTGCCAGCGGAGGAAGGTAGCCCAGCGACAAAGTCCAGGGCAATGTTGGACCAGGGGCGGTGTGGGATGGGCAGAGGTCTAAGGAGGCTTGCTGGCACCGTGTTGACATGTTTGGACCCTATGCAAACGTCGCATGCCGAAACAAAGCTAGAGACGTCTTCCTTGAGGGTGGGCCACCAAAACTGCTGCTGGGCTAGCGCCAGGGTTCTGGCAGAGCCAGGGTGGCAGGAGAGTTTGATGTATGGGCCCTCTCCAGGACCTGAGAATGCAGAGCGAGGGGAACGAAGATACAGTTAGGAGGCACGTTGCTTGGACTTGGCTCATGAGAAAGAGCTTGCTTGACTCTAGTTTCAATGTCGAGCTCGGCGACAGCAAGCAAACAGGAGGGCGGCAAAATAGTTTCGCATGATAGAAGTTGGCGAAGCCTAAGAATCTTTGAAGCTCTTGTTGTGAGGTAGGATTCTGCCACCTAGTGATGGCTTGGAGCTTGGCAGGTTCCATCTCGATGCCTCTGGGGCTGATGACGAACCCGAGGAACATGGTAGATGTCGTGTGGAACTCGCATTTCTCAGCTTTGACAAACAGGTTGTTCTCCAGCAGCCTCTGCAGCACCTGCCGAACATGGTTTTGGTGTTCTTCTGGTTCCTGAGAGAAAATCAGGATGTCATCGAGATATACAAATACTGAAATATTGAGGAAGCCCCTGAGAACGTCATTGATTAGGGACTGAAAAACACCGGGAGCATTAGTAAGTCCAAAGGGAACCATCAGGTATTCGTAATGTCCTGTTGGGGTATTGAAGGCTGTCTTCCATTCCTCCCCTTCCGAATGCGGACAAGATGATAGGCGTTGCGCAGGTCGAGCTTGGTGAAGTACCTGGCCCCCTGAAGAAGTTCGAAGGCAGTTGACATTAGAGCAAGATCGTACCGGTTCTTTATTGTGATGTCGTTAAGGCCCCTATAATCAATGCACGGATGAAGGGAACCGTCTTTTTTGCCCACGAAGAAGAACCCAGCCCCTGCCGGAGAAGAGCAAGGCAAGGCAAGGCAAGGCAAGTTTATTTGTATAGCACATTTCATACACAATGGTAATTCAAAGTGCTTTACATAATAGAGAAGAAAATAATGATAAAATGAAATAGAAAACAATGGCAAATAAACTTTTTAAGAAAAATAATAATTAAAAAAAATTAAATGTAAAATTTTATTTAAGATACTTTTTAATAATAATAATAAAAAAATTAATTTGATTAAAGATACAAATAATTAAACTTTTAAAACAAATTAAAATTGTATTTAAAATCAAAATAAAATAGTTTAAAAATCAAAATAAAACAGTAAAAATTAGATAAACATAAAATAGTGCAGTCAGTTCGGATGTAGCACAGTGCTCATTCAATAAATGCATAGCTAAACAGCTTTAAGTTTAGATTTACACTTTTAGCATAATAACTAAAAGCGGACTCCCCTTGTTTTGTGTGAACCCTTGGTATTTCTAACTGACTCAATCCTAATGATCTGAGTGGTCTGTTACGTTCATATTCAGTGAGCCTATCTGCAATGTATTTAGGTCCTAGGCCATTGAGTGATTTATAAACAAGTAAAAGTACTTTAAAATATATCCTGAATGTTACAGGAAGCCAGTGTAAGGACCTGAGGACTGGTGTGATCTACTCAGATTTTCTGGTTCTAGTCAGAATTCTGGCAGCAGCGTTCTGGATGAGCTGCAGCTGTATAATCGTCTTCTTGGGGAAGCAAGGACAGATGATTCCTGCAACGAGGGATTCTGCGATGTACTGGTCCATGTTTTGGCGTTCTTTGGATGACAGAGTATAGACGGCCCTTGGGGGGAGTGGTGCCGTACCAGTCGTATGGCCTGGTATGTATGGTATGTATGTATGGTGGGGGGGAAGAGATACTGCATGTGATTTGCTGAAAACAGCCTTGAGGTCGTGGTATTCTGGAGGAACACGGGTGAGGTCCGGTGGCTCTACCGCGGGGGCAGGGTCGAGGCATGGCGTGGTGGCAGCTCGTAAACATGAGGTGGAACAAGAGGGGCTCCAGACTATGATCGAGTTCCTGGCCCAATCAATGTGCGGGTTGTGTTAAATTAACCAGGGAAGGCCTAGGACGACCGCGGCATGTGGTCCCTCCATGATGAACAGCAAGGTCTGTTCCGAGTGGTTGTCCAAGACCCTTAGGCCTAGGGGTTCTGTGAGTGATAGGTGGGAGCGGACTCCCGTTGAGGGCCTGGACCTTGAGGTGGTTCTCCAAGGGCAGCGCGGGGATACCCAGAGCCTTGGCCGCAGCTGCATTCAGGAGATTACGATCCGAGCCAAAGTCAACCAGTGCATGCACTAGGTGGGTCTGCTGCTCATGGATGAGGAAGATAGGAAGCAGTGTGAATCTATTCGACCGAGCCAGATCCATAAGCTCCTGGACGGACGAGGGGAGCTCTCGTGAGATTAGCTCGTCTTGGAGTGTCTCCGTCAGATCTTCAAAAAAGATGTCGCACAGGGCTTATTAATTCCAACACATGAGCATGTGAGGAAAGTGACAGCCGTGGGAAAAAAGTTTTAAAAAATTAAATAAACAAACAGGTTGTGGGAAAGATGTGACACATGACAATTAGAGAGGAAAATGAGAGGCCATCTGTCCGAGAGGTAAAGATTGGGCAAAATTGGGTAATTGGGTCAACAGGACAATGAAACGAAGCACTCCAGTAAATCTACAGTACATCAAAATGGCTGAAAAATAAAAGAATCAAGGTTTTGGAATGGCCTAGTCAAAGTCCACACAACCTTCAACCCAATTTAAATGCTAGAAGTGATTTAAATTGACAGAGCTGTGGTTCTGTACAAACAAAAACTCAATGAGCTGAAGAAATGTTTTAAGAAGAATGGGGCAAAATTCCTCCACAACAATGTAAAAGACTGATAGTCATATATTCAAGTATTTATCACTTATACATATCACATATCACTTACATATAACTTCAAGTTATTGCTGCTAAAAGTGGATCTAGTTTACAAGCGACTGGATGATGGGCATTCTTAGTATTGCCCTCATGTGGTGAAAAAAGTTATATGTTGTTGTTCGTCAGAGGTTGTATTTGCCTAATACTGATACTAAACTTTGAACATGACTGTATTTATCAACCTGAGAGAAGGTAGCAGTCCATGAGCTGAACATTTATTTTTGAATAGCCTTACTCCGTGAGTGAGTATGAGGGCCTTGGTGTGAACTGTTTCGATCTCAGCAGATTTTTAACAGATTAGCAACATAATTGTCTACTGACAGCCAATGCACAGAAGAGACTCCATACTGTATGTATATGTGCAAGCAAAGACTTACACATATAATTCTCTAGAGGATCACTCATCATAACCCTTACACATAACAGTACACTGGCAGCAGAAGCACTTTGATGGACTCGAGTGTTAGACAATTTTTGACAATGAAACTATTTGTGAAATCATACTCTCTTGATGTCTGCAGCATGTATTAATGTCATCAACAGGGCAGACTGTGGTCTTTGATTGACCATCACAGCCTCAATCAAAGCATAGTAAAATACAATTATATGCATACCCCAGTGGAGGTGCAAGTGCTAACCACTACACGACCGCCTTCTGAAACAACTCTGAGAAGATTAAAAAAAAAAGAGAGATAAAAAAAAGATAAATTAATAAATAAATAAATAAATAAATTCCCCAATTAGCCCATCTGCAGTGCGGACAATCTTATCAATATCACAGTATACAGTACATACATTGAAGACCTAATTATCTATATCTAAACCCTACTACAGTATGTGAACCTCCTGACCAATTCACTAAAGGTTAGATACAGTATATGTTAAGATTGAAAATACTAATTTGATGTGTAAGTAATCTCATTTCTGAACTATATTTTCAGACCACAGGGGGTGTCACCATGGTAACTGCTCAAACTGAATGGCCCAGTTCAAAGGAATTTCAATGCTTTCTAGGATTCGTCAACTTTTATCAAAGATTCATTTGAGGTTTTAGCTCAATTGTAAGACCTCTCACCTCTCTGTTAAACAAAAGGGAATGAAATTGTCTTGGAATCCGGCTACTGAAACAGCATGTGGCCAACTTCAGAAACTGGAGTCAGTGCAGTCTTTTCACAAAAGTTCAGTGAATGACCCATACTTCATACAGTAGCATTCGTCTTGAAATGTACAACAATAAGGCAGAACTATGATACTGGAAACGGAGAATTACTACTCAGCATTCTTGCACTAGAAAAATGGCATCACTGGTAATAGGAATAAACACCATCACCAGGTGGATCCAGAAAAAGCAATGTGGATGCTACTGTACCAGGATCAATAGATCAATTGAGCTATTGAAAGGCAACAATTACTAATTAAACAGACATGGTTTATGCTTGATTGGAATGAAAGACTGCACCCACATTGCCCTTCCTGGATCCATTTTGACATTCCTGATTTATACTGATCACAAAAAAAAAAAAAAAAATAGAATATCTGAAAACCACCAACAGATTGAACTCCTGTTAGGAATGAAGCTGAAGTAAGAGTTTCTCTTTGTAAAGTTATGAAGAACTAAACCAGTTAAACCCACAATAAGAATGGTTTGTGTTACAATATCTAAAGTCATTCGTTAAAGGGAGTTCATCACATAATTAGCCAATATACTTTTTAAAAACCTGCACACAATTATTATGCCCCTTAACTGCCAGATTGCGAAAATATCAGCCATGATGGTATTAAATATCTAAAGATCACTTGGAAAATAAGATGGACACCAACGATTTTTACATAAGTCAAAGTTTATACACGTACTTGTTGTGAATATTATTAACAGCTCTCTCTCTCTAGTAAATAAATAAATAAACAAACAGGTCGTGGGAAAGATGTGACGCATGACAGTATCCCACCGCCCCCTTATGAATGCCTCTGGGCATTAGGACGGGAAGCCTCGGGAAAGCGTTTCTGAAAGTCCGATATGAGCTTGGGGTCTAGGACAAACTTGGAGGGAATCCAGCTTCCAGGCAAAATAACCTTCCCAGTCTACCAGGTACTGGATGCCTCTACCTCGGCAGCGAGCTTTCAGAAGTCGGCGGATGGTATAGGCTTCACCGCCTTCAATGATACGTGGAGGAGACAGAGGGTGGGTTGGGGGACTTAATGGGCTTGAAGCGAGACAGCGTAGTTGGGACACGTGGAAGGTCGGGTTGATTCGCTGCATGGTTGAGGGGAGCAAGAGCTTGACAGCACAGAGGTTAATAACCTTTGTAATCGTGAAAGGGCCTTTCCAGGAGATGGTTTTGAGAGAAAGATCCCTGGTGGAGAGCATAACCCTTTGTCCTATTCTATATTTAGGGGCCCTGGGAGCATTTACAGTTTGCTTGTTCCCTGTAGGACTTGCTGAGTCGTAGCAGGGTCTTCCTGGCTTGGGCCCAACCTGACATTCTGCTCCTGAGATAGGTTGGTATCCCATGCAGCACTAGAAAGGGGACAGACTGGTAGATGATGAGGTCTGGGAGTTGTGGGCATACTCAACCCAAGGTAGGA